>PUFA01000181.1:3000000-3230149 GCA_003508835.1 Eonycteris spelaea
CAAACAAAATCTCTACAGCTTTTGGCAGAATATGAAAAACCGAACTCATTTGGAAGAAGGACTAGGAAGAGTTAAGACATTCCTGTAAAACAGTAAGAAGGTGGGGAGACTTGCCCTGCTAGTTTTAAAAACTTACAAATCGGCATGGTGGTGGTATTGACTGGCCCACTGGATCAGTGGAATAGAATAGAGAACTAAGAAATTGACCCAGATATTGAGATTTTGATTTACAAAAATAAACTCTAGAGAGATCAAAGAAATAAATGTATCAAGTAAAATAAAACTTGTAGGAATGTCTATGTTCCTTGAGAACTCAGGATAGATAAGGTTTTCTTTTTTCAGGTAGAGCTGTAATTCTTCTTGGTAACATTTTAACTTAACAATAATGTGGTTAAAAAAAAGATCAAATGACAAAATTTTATATGGAGATAAAAGTAATCCATTTATCCACCAAATTATGAGCTTTGGTTTCTTATTAGGGCAATTTGTTTTCCTATACAATAAATAAACAATTTGCTATTAAATGCATTCCAGTGGACTTGTTTTCATTACACTTCTTTTTATTATGGAAAATTTAAAACATACACAGAAGTAGAGACTAGTATAATAACTAAATCTGATTACCATAACCCATCTTCAACAATTAGCAATACACGGCAATACTGTATGCACATCCAGGAAGAATTTCTTAAGTAATACATAAGATAAAACATAAAGCATAAAGAAAACAAATGATAAATTTATCAGAAAAAGAGTTTCTACACAAATGAAAACACTATAAATAAATTTAAAAGATAAAATTACAGCTTGGGAGATCTGCAATGTACACAGCTGACAAAGGATTAGTACCCAGACCTACAAATCAATAAGAACCAATCTGAAGAAATAAGAAGAGAAAATGAGCAGAGATATTTGAACATGGTTTTCAAAGAAAAGAAACTAAAATGACTAATAAACATATGATGAATGCTTAACCCCTCTAGCAATAAGGAAAAATGAAAAATAAAATATGATTTAAATCCCACTACACTGGCAAAAATCAAAAGTTTGGAAATGCCTAGTATTGGTGAGACCATGGAAAAACTGGAACTCATATTTTTATAGGTAGTGTAAACCAGTATGATCACCTTGGAAAGAAATTTGGCAATAGCTAGTAAAACTGCCAATGAGTATACCCTACAATGTAGCAATTCTGTTCCTAGAAGCATTTCTTGGAGAAATTCATACATCAGTACAAAAAGACTGCAGTATTGTAATGAAAAAAATCTGTGCATCTATAAGAGATCACTAAATTGCAGTATAATCATATAATGAACTATTATACCTCAATTAGAATTAAAAACAACTATACAGATCAACTCTGTATGAATCTAATCTAAATAAATCTAAATCTAAATCTTGATAAATCTAAAATCTGCAATGTGGTGTAAGCAAAGCAAAGCAAATGCCATGTGTATAAAGTCTAAACATGTAAAATACTACTATACAGTTTATGGGTGTGTGTGTGTGTGTGTGTGTGTGTGTGTGTGTGTAAAAAAATACACAGATATAATGAATTCAAGATAGTAATTACCTTTAAGGAAAGAAAGAGAAATGGGATCCAACAGGGATACAGAAGCAGTTTAAACTCTATAATGTATTATTTCTATTAAAGCTGGGTAGAATGTACCCAGGTGTTTATTAATTATCTATTTTTCTTTATGTAAGCGTCACTTCTTATAAAAATAAATCCAAACAACTGGGTAGAGATTAGTAGGATCAATTACTAAAACAGATCTAATTTGCACAAGGGTGCAGTTCAGCCTCCGTTTATGACTATCATTCACTGTCAGTCCTTCTACTTTAATGGTGGTATAATTGTAGCTCAAAGTAAGTAGGTGCTGGAACAAGGTTGTGACTAAACCAACTCCCACAGTTAGTCTCTTATCAAATGCCTACTTTATTTCCTTTATATATTTAACATGAGTTGAATTTACTTTGCTTATTTATCTCTCTACCTTTTTACTGCCTGTCTCCCTTTAACTAGGACATAAAGTCCATGAGGTAAGAGGCTGTGTCTGTCTCATTTACTGTAGAATTCCTAGCACCACAAATAGTAACTGCTCAATAAATAATTAATGTTAAATACATGTCAGAAGTAAAGCTTACCAGAGTAAATTAAGGGGAGAAGTCTAACCTGTGCAGAGCAGCTCAGGCTACATAGTGACTTTAAGTTCAAGCACCAATCTCTGTGAAGTGTCCATGGGAAAGAGACATTGAATGAATAATATATGGGTGGTGCTCTTACCAGCTACAGCTAGAACTAGAACACTAGAGCGAGAATTGTGGGAGAGAAGAGAAAATAAAAATTATATTTGGAAACAAAATTTCTATTAAATTAACAAGATACAGAAACTTTGAACCTCTGGATTCTCTAAAGACACCTAATTAATTACCTAGCACAATCTTCTCATTCCCATTCCAACATAAGTTCGGGGATATAAACTTTCTAAAAACCTAAAGCATATCATGTCATCTCTTTCCCCAGCCTCAGGTTTGGGAGAAGGACAGAAGAGCATAGGGAATGGAAAAATAGGAAGACACATCAAATATATTGCTTTTACACAGCTTCTGAATAATCCTGAGGAGAACAGTATGCCTGTAAGGAGGTATCTGGAAAGGTTCTTTCCCTGGGTCATGGGGAAGGCCACCATTGACATTTAGCTAATTACAGAACTTCTCCAAGAGTCTGTGTAGATTAGCAGTGGTTCAGAGGATAGGCTCTAGGGCTAGACCTCTTGGGCTTGAACTCTGACTCTGACATTTACTACCTGTGTAAACTCAGGCAAGTAATTTAATGGATCTGTATCTGTTTCCTTAAATACAAAAGGAAGGCTAATGATGGTACCTACCACATAGGGTTGTTGTAAGAATTAAATGTTTAATATTTGTAAAGCTCTTTTAGAATAATACCCAGGACATAGCAAGTCCTCAATTAATGGTAACTTTTATTTAATTATTAATCTGAGAGAGAGAGAGAGAGAGAGAGAGAGAGAGAGAGAGAGAGAGAGCTCATGTTTAATTCTTTGGAAAAACTGCTAGTCCCGGAGGCCTGGATGATGAAATCATTAGCTAACGAAAACAAAGACAACATGTAACAGTGGGAAAAGCACTAGATCAAATATTAAGATGCCTGCTTGGGCAGGGCGTCTCAGTTACCTCCCAATACCCAGTCTCCTCCTCTTTAGTAAAATAACTTTTATTTTGAGCTGGGTACATTTCTCTGACGAGCCTTCTCTGCAGCTAGAGTAGCACTATGACTGATATGTAAGTAGAAGTTTTGTTTTATGTAAAACCTCAAAGAAATCTTTTTAAAAGTGCAAAGGGGACCTTATCTGTCCTCTTCCTCCATTACGCTGCCTGCTGATGTTCTAGCAGGCATCCTAGGATGCTGAAGTAGAGAGCTGGAAGAGGCATCAGTGACTGTCAACTTGGTGGAGCCCTCACACCAAGGAGCCCTCACATCAACAGCCTTGGTCTACCTATTTCTGGACTCAGATGTGAAAGAAAAAAGCATAATGAGTTTAGGTCTCTGTATTAAGTTCATATTCACTCAAACTTAATATTTAATGATACATATAGGTTCTGGCTTATTATTATTATATGATCTCAGACAAATTAATCCTTCTAAAATCTTAGTTTTCTCACCTGCAAAATGTGGATAATATCTCACAGAATTGTGGGAATCATGTGAAATAACACATTATAACAGCACTATATAGATAGTAAAAAACAAGAGAGATGCTTAGAAAAGAAAAGCAGGTGATAATGATGGGGGGCACAAAGATAAAGGCTAAGAAAAGGATTAGAAGAAGAGTTTAGAAAAAGAAATTGTGCTTATTAGAAAAAACTTCCTACAGACATCATGAAAATTGATCACTGTGGTGAGATAATATCCCGTATCTTGAATCCTGCTTAAATACATTACTAAATTATCTCAATAGGAATCTTGTAATTTTCTACTCTTTGGAGTCCTCTATCTCTGATGCTAACTCATTCTTAATTAGATGACTTTTGCCATTCAAATTCCAGTGTCTCCCTATGCCTTCCTGTCATTACACCCAACCTTAATAATCAAGTCATAATTCCTGACTTTATTACCAAACATAGCGGTCCAATGAACCTTCTAGTAATGAGAGAAGTCTTCTATAGCTACCCTTGACAATATGAGAGCCATTAGTCACATACAGCTATTAATCACTTGAAATATGGCTAGTGTGGCTAAAAAACTGAATTTAAACTTTATTTAATTTTAATTTAAATAGACACATATGGCTAGTTGCTACTGTTATTGGACAATACAGCCTATAGAGTGAGCTCTAGGGAAGAGAAGTAAATTGTATGTCATTTCTTCATCCTACTTGATTTATCCCATTTCTTGTCAATACCAAGGCTAAAATGCTTTCTTCCTCTTAGTCTGCATCTCACATGGCCCTAAATTCTTGAGGATTCCCCATTTCCCTATTTGGGATTTGGGTTTATTATCTTCTTTCCAGAGGAAAGATATATTTGTTCACACACACACACACACACACACACACACACACACACACACACACACACACAGTCTTGAGTGAGACAAACTTTCTTAGGGCAAAGTATTACTGAACTTACCAGAATAACTGAATTCATGGAATCCACCAAAAAATGCACCAAAGATGATTAATTCCCTAAAAAGGCCAAACGCTTTTTTGGCTTTTGGGTCCAAAGACGTCAGAAGTTCAATCACTCGTCTTAGTAAGTCCTTATGTATCCAATGTAAGTCTAGTATGCTCTTTTAATTAAATAAAGTAGAAGAAGAAACGAGCAACTTCTGCTACTAAGAGATCAAACTAAAAGAAAAGGCCTGAAGCAAGGTTACTGACCATGTAACTCTTGGTACAGTAAATCAAGCTGTCAAAATAGGCAATCTGTCAATCTGAGGGATTGGTATCTTCATGATAAGGATGGGAGGTTGGTTAAAATAATACTGCAGGTGACTTAGCCCCTAATGAAGGACTGATAACTCTCAACAATGCTAACCCAATCCCATGGAGGACAAGTAATCATCAATTTACTGGCCTTCTTCACTTACCTGGACAACCCTAGACATTTAAACCAAGATATATAGGTATTTCAGCTCAGGACTGAGCAACTTCATTTAGGTGTCTACTACGAAGCTCATCGGCAGGACAGAAAAGCTCCAGAAAGGGTACCAGAGGTAGTGATAATACAGACCAATGTTTTATAGCTCCAAACATCCTGACCCTGATGACCCCTCTAGGCTGCCACTCAGGTGCTTATGTTTTAGATGTGAGTAAAAGTATAATTCCTTCCAAAGCTCCTTGATGTGAATCCAAGAAATGATCTGACAGTACTTGCTGCAGATTTCCCTTAGAGGCATACCAGTATGACCTTTTTCAAATGCAAATTGGCTTACTCATCTCAGCTGTCAGGTTTCTTGGGAGGAGTTTAAAGAAAAGGCAAAGCTCTCCCCAGACTGACCTGATGAATATGGCTGCCTTAAAGTAAGAACAAGGAACAAAGGACACCTGGAGAATGACCCCTGTGAGCAGAAGACTGCATGGGACTGCCCTGGACAGAACTTGATGGGAAATGGAAATCTCTGGCTCTGCAGATTCTTGCTTGAGCTGGACCACATTGATTTTGGAGCCCCCCTCCCTCCTATGTTGGCTCAAGAATTCACTGATTTTAGTACAGAATCCAAAAGTCCCTTAGACCTCCAAGTCAGATCTCCCTTGTTTTTACAGGAGTGCCTATAATCCATGTCATCCAGCTATACCTCCACTGGCTCTTACTCACATGGGAAGTATTTATCAAGCCCTGAGATGAGCACCACTACACTAAACACTTGGGGATGTCTTTAAGAGAGTGATTTCAAGGAATGCACAAATCTAATGCTCGATGTGTAGTCTTAAAGGCGGACACAGGCAGAAAAGGGTGAGAGATGACCCAGAACTGTGTCCACACTCAGAAGATACCTCTGGTCTTTCTAGGAGTTGTTATATCACAACACGGAAACTGAGTTATTTAGTAGGGTGTGTGTGTGGGGGGGGGAACCTTGGAATTTCAGATATGAGAGAAAAAAATGTGGGGTAAAGACAGGTAGTAGTTGGGGTTAGTAAAATGACAGAGTGGAAGCGTTAGAGTCTTTCAAGTATAAGGGGCAGGGAAAAGAGGCCTGGAAACTCAAACATGCCTAGATTAAGGAGCCTGTCCCGACATACAGGAAGTTTATCCCTAAAATCTAAATAGTCATGTTTTAAAAGTCAACAAGTTTGCTGGTTTTCAGCTGCCACTGACCGGAACCCCCAGTGGCTCTGGCCCACAGTGTAGACAGACTGTGCCCAGCCGGACTAGATGAAGACATGAAGCCGGAAGTCAGCCAGCCAGCCCAATCCCTCCCAGCTTCGGGAGGAGTTTGAGCAAAATACGACCCAGCTACATTAGTAGACAAGATGGTTTAACCCTAGCAATACTGGGCTATACCAAGTACCCTGGATCTCAGTCAGTAGACTCAGAGAGTAAGTAGTCTTAAGATCCCAGGGGACTCCAACAATGAGAACAGAAACTAACCAGCAAGTGCAGCAGACCTTTGGTCCCCACTCTCCCTCCCTGTCCACTAAAGTTGCATATTCATGTTCACCATCACATATTTTTAAAAATTTGATATAATTATCTCCTAAAAATTATTGTATGTAGTCTCTTGGGATCTAAAGCAATTAAGTAAAGATAAATTTCTTTCATGGAGCAAGCTGTCAAAGGATGAAGCAATTTCATTCTCCATTTGAAGTGGAAGCTTTGGGTCATGCATGGTTTATTTGAAACAATGCCATCACCTAAAGCTGCTGATCTTATCTCTAACTCCGTTCTCCATTTCAAACTGCTGGAGATATGTAGCGTGGCACTGCCTGAAGTTATGACATCTGGCTCAAGGCCAGCAACATAACAAGCCAGCTCCTCTTCAAGGTTTCAAGCATAAGAGGACAAAAATCATATTTAAAAAAAGATAATTATACAGAAGTCTGTTAAACCCTAAAATGGGAAGATGTTCCATGGGCATCAGGTATGACTATGGAGGCCCTAACAATGGGGAACTGGGATAAGAGCAGGCAGAGATGCCCCTCAGAGGGTGTAGAGAGAAATAAATGCCAAGGAATATGTGCCAGATTTTCCTCTTTGGAGAGACACCAAACCAAACAAACAGTGGGGCATATTTCATGAACAGCCTGATAGATGGAAAACATATCAGGCTGAGAATTAAAAGCTCAGGGTCCTAATTCCAGGAGTATAAGATTGTGTATGAGATTTAGGGGAAAGTTCTCATTAAAGCTTCTAATTTTGAACTGGCTGGCACTGTATTCTAAAAAATTTCTTCAAAACCACAATTTATTTATTTTGTAATATACAGTAAATGTGCTACCTAGGTAGTAGTATTCAAACTTTTTTTAAGCCACTGAAACTTTCTTCAGATGAAATCCATGCATGTCAGACTATGCTTGAGCACTGCTTTTAACAGGAACCTTGAAGAATTAGAATTGGCTTTCAAGTGTTAGTGCACTGGAATCACCAGAAGAGCCTGTTAAAAGAAACTGCTGGACTCCACCCTCAGTGTTTCTGATCCATAGATCTAAAGTAGGGCCTAAGTTTACATACCTAACACGTTCCCAGGTGAATCTCATGTTGGTGGTCCCACTACCACAATTTGAGACCCAGTGGTACAGAGGAATCTGGCCAGGAGAATGATCTAGAATGAAGTGTCTAATATAGTAGCCACTAACCACATATGGATATTTCAATTTAATTAAAATTTCTGTTTCCCAGTTGCACTAGTCACATATCAAGTACTCAACAGTCACATGTGGCTAGTGGCTGACACAAAGGATGGTACAGAAACAGGAAATTTCCATCATCAAAAAAAGTTCTATTTGCTGGCACTGGTCAAAAATCTATTTGATTGTGCTAATGAATGATTATCCTAGAGAAAAGTAAACTTAAGGAGAATTTCAAGTATACTAAGACATGTCAGGTAAAGAAAAAAAGAACTTTGTGACTTTAAGAGGATCTCTAAAATCAGTGGGAAGTACAGAAAGGCAGATTGTGTCCAGTTTCAGAAAGAACTTTTTAATAGTGACTGTTTCATGATAACAGTAAATTCTGGAAAGCATATGAAGCAGAGGCTATGAGGACACTAGGAGACTTTTGTAATTAGGTAGAAGATGACTGTGACGTCTTCTAAGGTAATGGTTCCCAACATTTTTGGTACCGGGACTGGTGCTACTATGAGAATCTAATGCCTGATGATCTGAGGTGGAGCTGAGGTGGTGATGCTAGTGCTTGAGAGTGGCTGCAAATACAGATGAAGCTTCGCTCACTTGCCCACTGCTTGCCTCCTGATGTGAGGCCCAGGTCCTAAAAGGCCATGGACTGGTACCGGTACAACGGCACGGGGGATTGGGAACCCCTGTTCTAAGAGGCTTCCCAATTCCATGATTCTTTTGTAATCGATCTGATCCAATTTTACAATTACTATCATGGCAAACAATCTCTTCTTGCATCTTGAATAGTTTTCTAACTTATGTACTTCAGGTAGAAGGATCTCTTTTATAAGGGCGTTTTGTGATAAACTTTCCCAGCTTTTACTGTTTAAAATGTCTTTGCAACACTGATGTAAAAGTAACAAAAAAGAAAAAAACAGATAATTTGGATTTCATTAAAATTTCAAGAAAATGAAAAACAATAAGCCTACAGAATGGGAAAAAATATCTGTAAATCATATATCTGCTAATGAACTTTCATCCAGAATATATAAGGAACTCCTACAACTCAAGGATAAAGACAAATATCTAATTTTTAAAGAGGCAAACTTATCCAAATACACATTTTTGCACTTTTACAAAATCTTTTCAAAGACCTGATCTCTTTTTATCCTCACAACAGCTCTTTGACTTAGGCAGGGCAGTCATAGTTTTCATAGTTTTATTGGAAAAGAAATGGAAGCCCAGAGAGGGTATATGATTTGTCCAAGGCAGTACAACAAGCCTAGAGCAGATTCAGGATCAGAGCACGTAAGATACTTTCTTTTATTCCATCCTACCTTCCTTTGCCTCATTGGGAAAAAAGTTAATGCTCAGGCATCCTAAGTCCAATTAAGTAGGAAAGTATAAATTATATTTTTAAAATGTACATAATGAATAAGCACATGAAAAGATGTTCAACATTATCAGTCATCAGGGAAATGCAAATCAAAGTTACAATAAGTTATTACTTCACACCCATAACGATGGCTATTTTCAGAAAACCAGAAAATAACAAGTGTTGGTGAAGATATGGTGAAATCAGAGCCCTTGTGCATTGCTGGTGGGACTGTAAAATGGTACAGCTGTTGTGTGCAGCAGTAAGGCAATGCCTCAAACAATTAAACACAGGATTATCACATGGTCCAGCAATTCCATTTTTTGGTATATATCCCAAAAAAGTGAACACATGGACTTGAACATATTCATAGGAGCATTATTCACAATAGCCAAAAAGTAGAAGTTATCCACATGCTCACCCACGGATGAATGGTAAACAAAATGTGGTGTATATATATAATGAGATATTTGACCTTAAAAAGGAAAGAAATTTTGACAGGTACTATAACAAGATGAACCTTTAAAATGTTATGGTAAATCAGGAGAGGAAAAATAAGAATAATGGGCATTATCAAAGGTGAGGAAAAGGAACAGGGATTAGAAAGCATTTTCAGGCAAATAGTTGATGAGAATTTTCCCAAAGCTAAGGAAAGAGCTGGAGCTTGGAATTCAGGAAGTCAAGAGAAAACCCAATTATCTCAACTCAAAAAGGCCTTCACCAAGACACATTGTTTTAAAGTTATCAAAAAATCAATGACAAAGAAAGAATTCTCAAGGCAGCCAGTGAGAAAAAACGGTAACGTATAAAGGTAAACTTATTAGATTATCTTCATACTTCTCAGCGCAAACCTTATAAGCCAGAAAAGAACAGAATCAAATATTTACACTATTAAGTGAAAGAAACTACTAGCCTAGAATAATGTATCCAGCTAATCTCTCCTTTAGATATGAAGGAGAAATTAAGACTTTTCCAGACATACAAAAATTGAGGGAATTCGCCCCTATGAGACCTGCACTACAGAAAATACCGAAAGGGGTCAGTTCACCTAAAACGAAATGACAACAAACAAACAAACAAACAAACAAACACCCCATAATCAGGAGTAAAGTGACTATCAAGCAAATAGAAGTAGAGGAGTGCAACCCTTACTAAGAACAGGGTATTATATGCTTAAATACTAAGAAAAGAATTGTTATAACAAGATAGTAATGAACGTTCAGCATACATAGGAACAAAGTGAGATAACAATGACTGAAAAGGGGGGAATTCAGATCCAAATTCGCAAAGGGGAATGGCGATAAGGCGTGTGCAGAAAAAAAGGGACGACTGTATATATATAGCTATCCTTTTCATATTCATAATGGTAACCACATGCCAAAGATTCAGAACCGCTGCATATAACATAAAACAAGGAGGACCAGAAGGAAAACCCACAAAAAGCCAACCAAATAAAGAAAAACAGAAGCACAAAGACAAGGAAGCAATGGAAACATTGAGCTACCAGAAAGTAAAAAATAAAATGGCTATAAGACTTCTTATTTCAATAATCACCCTAAATGTAAATGGAGTGAACTCACCAATAAAAAGGCACAGAGTTGCAGAATGGATGAAAAAAACAAAACCCAACCATATGCTGCCTCCAGGAGACACATCTCAGCTCCAAAGACAAATACAGATTCAGAGTGAAATGCTGGAAAATGATATTTCAAGCAAATGGCATTCAGAGACAAGCAAGAGTAGTGATACTAATATCGGACGAAACAGACTTCAAAATAAAAAAGGTAAAGAAAAATACTGAAGGGCACTTCATAATGATAAAGGGAATCCTGCACCAAGAAGACATAACACTTATTAATAGCTATGCTCCCAATCAGGGAGCCCTGAAATATGTAAAGCAATTACTAACAGAATTAAAGGGAGAAACAGATCAAAGAACTATCAAAGTAGGAGACCTGAATACCCCACTGTCAAATATGGACAGATCATCCAAACAGAAAATCAATAATGAAATAACATCCTTAAATGACACATTAGACCAATGGGACATAATTGACACTTACAGAGCCTTCTATCCCAAAACAACTGTTTATACATTCTTCTCTAGTGCACATCGAACATTCTCAAGAATTGACCACATACTGGGACACAGGGATAGCCTCAGCAAATATAAGAGGGTTGAAATCATACCAATGATATTCTCTGATCATAATGCTTTGAAACTAGAGATCAACTGCAAAAAGAAATCAGGAAGAAACACAAATACATGGAGATTAAACAACATGCTACTGAAGAATAACTGGGTCAGAGAAGAAATAAAAAGAGATCAAGAGATACATAGAAACAAATGATAATGATAGTACAACAATTAAAACTTTTGGGACACGGCAAAAGCGGTCATAAGAGGAGAAGTTCATATTATTACAGGCCTATCTCCAAAACAAGAATGAGCCCAAATAAACAACCTAATGCTTCATCTTAAAAAACTAGAAAAGGAAGAACAAATGAAGCCTAAAGTCAGCAGAAGGAAAGAAATCATCAAAATTAGAGCAGAAATAAATGAAATTGAAAACAAAAAAAATAGAAAAAAATAAATGCAACAAAGAGCTGGTTCTTTGAGAAGGTTAATAAAATTGACAAACCCTGGCTAGACTCACTAAAGAAAAGAGAAAGGACACAAACAAAATCAGGGATGAAAGAGGGGAAATTACAACTGACATCGCAGAAATACAAAGATCATACAAGAATACTATGAAAAAGTATATAACACCAAATTTAATAACCTAGAAGAAATGGACCAGTACTTAGAAAAATACAACCTTCTCCAATGAATCAAGAAGAACTGGAAAATCTAAATAGACGATCAGCAGTATGGAAATTGAAACAATCATCAAAAACCTACCAAAAAGTAAAAGTCCAGGACCAGATGGCTTCACCAGTGAATTCTACCAAATATTCAAAGAAGATTTAATACCTATTCTCCTCAAACTCTTCCAAAAATTGAAGAGAGGCAATACTTCCCAACTCATTTTATGAGGCCAACATTACTCTGATACCAAACCTGATAAGATAACACAAAAAAAGAAAACTACAGACCAATATCTCTCATGAACACAGATGCAAAAATCTAAATAAGATACTAGCAAACTGAATACAGCAACATATTAAAAAGATTATACAACACAATCAAGTGGGCTTCAACCCAGAGGCACAACATATGCAAATCAATTAAGATGATACACCACATACACAAATTAAAAAATAAGAATCATATGATCAATAGATGCAGAAAAAGCCTTCACAAGATACAGCATCCATTTATGATCAAAATACTTAACAAAATAGGTATAGAAGGAAAGTACCTTAACATAATAAAGGCCATCTATGACAAACCCTCAGTCAACATTATACTTAATGGTGAAAAACTAAAAACCTTCCAAGATCAGGAAGAAGGCAAGGCTGTCCACTATCGCCACTGTTATTCAATATAACTTGGAAGTCCTAGAGAGTGCAATCAGACAAGAGAAAGATATAAAAGGCATCCAAATAGGAAACAAGAAGACAAACTGTCACTATTTGCAGATGATATGATTCTCTATATAGAAAACCCTAAAGACGCCACAAGAATACTACTCAAAACAATCAGCAAATACAGTAAAGTCTCTGGATACAAAATCAATGTTCAAAAATCCATAGTTTCCTATACCTAATAATGAAGTTCAGAAAAAGAAGTGAAAAAATAATTCCTTTTGCAATTGCAACAAAAAGAATAAAATACCTAGGAATAAATTTAACGAAACGTCAAGGACCTATATAAGGAAAACTACAAACCCTATTAAGAAATCTAAGAAGATACAAAGAAATGGAAAGATATTCTTGGATTGGAAGAATCAACATAGTTAAAATTACCACATTACCTAACGCATTATACAGATTTAATGCAATCCCCATCAAAATGTCATCAGCATTTTTTAATGAAATAGAACAACAACAACAAAAAATCGTAAGATTTGTGTGTAAGCACAAAAGACCCCAAATTGCCTAAGCCATCCTGAGAAAAAGAATGAGCTGGAGGCATCATGCTGCCTGACTTCAAATTATAGTACAAAGTGACAGTAATCAAACTGGCATGGTATTGGCAGCAAAACAGACACATGGACCAGTGGAACAGAATCAAGAATCCGGAAGTAAACTCATATTTATACGGGCAAGTAATTTTCGACGAAGAACCAAAAACATACAGTGGAGAAAGGAAAGCCTCTTCCATAAATGGTGCTGGAAAAACCGGAAAGCCACCTGCAAAAGAATGAAACTAGACTGTTATCTATCACCACACACCCAAATTAACTCAGAATGGCTTAAGGACCTAAATATAAGACCTGAAACAATAAAATGCATAGAAAAAAACATGAAAGAAAAATAAATGAATGGGACTACGTCAAACTAAAAAGCTTCTGCTCAGCAAAAGAGATTGTCAACAAGGTAAAGAGAGAACCATCCAAATGGGAAAAATATATTTGCAAACAACACCTCCAATAAGGGCCTAATATCCAAAATATACAAAGAACTCATATGACTCAATAACAACCAAAAAACAAATGATCTAATCAAAAAAATGGGCAGAAGACCTCAATAGACACTTCTCCCTACCTTTACAGACACTTCTCCCTACCTAACACACAAATGGCAACAAATATATGAAAAGATGCTCAACATTTCTAGCTATCAGGGAAATGAAAATCAAACCACAATGAGATATAATTCAAACCAGTTAGAATAGCTATATCAACAGGACAAGTAGGAACAAATGTTGGAGAGGATGCAGAGACAAAGGAACCCTCATACACTGCTGGTGGGACTGAAAACTGGTACAGCCACCATGGAAAACAGTATGGAGGGTCCTCAAAAAACTCAGAATTGATCTACCATATGATCCAGCAATCCCTCTACTGATTATTTACCCTAAAGACTAAAAACTCATATCCAAGGATATTTGCACACCGATGTTCATAGCAGCATTATTCATAGTGGCCAGGATGTGGAAGCAACCAAAGTGTCCTAGATAGATGACTGGCTAAAGAAGCTGGTACATATATACGACGGAATATTACTCAGCCATAAGAAGAGATGAAATACTGCCATTTGCAACAACATGGATGGACCTCGAGATGATTATGCTAAGAAAAATAAACCAGATTGAAAAAGCTGAAAATCACATGATGATCACTTATATGTGGAATATAAACCTAAAAGCAACAAATGAGTAGGACAAACAAACAGAGACTGATAGACATGGACTATAGGCTAGTGGTTACCAAAGGACTAACTCTAGACTAGTGGTTACTAGTGGGGTCAGGGAGGAGAGGGGAGGTAGGGGTTATAAAGCAAGTCAAATATAGGGGCATAGGGGGAGGGCGAAGTGGGTAAAGGGGATCAAATATATGGCAGCTGCAGGGAACTAGACTTGGAGTGGTAAACACACAATAGCATATACAGATGTCAAATGATAATGTACACCTGAAAATTATATAATTGTATTAACCAGTGTTACCTCAATAAACAATTAAAAAAATGTTATGGTAAGTAAAATAAGGCAGTCACAACAAGACAAATATTGCATGATTCCACTTATATGAGGTTCACAGAGTAGTCAAATTCAGAGACAAAAAGGAAAATGGTGGTTGCCAGAGGCTGTGGGAAAGGGAGGAAAAGGGCGTTAGTGTTTTATGGGTACAGAGTTTCAGTTGGAACAGATGAAAAAGTACTGTAGATGAATGGTGATGGTGATTGCAAAACAATGTGAATATATTTAATGCCACAAAACTGTACACTTAAAAATTGTAAAATTATATATTATAGGTACTTTAATAATTATAAATTTAAAATGCAGAATGAAACTATTTTAAAGAAAAGACCTTAATGAGAGGGAAACCACCCTTCTTACTTCTTCATTCTCTCGAAATGTCTGGTATAGGCCTTTTCCAGCTTCTAGTATTGATAACATAAGGAAGACAGATTAAAATATCAGTGAATCAGGATGGGGAAACAGCATGGGGAATGCGGTCAGCAGTAATGCAAGGACTATGTGTAGAGCCAGAGGGAAGACGGAGTAATCAGGAGAATCGTTTCATAAACTATATGAATGCCTAATCAATGTACTTACTGTATACTTGAAACCAATAAAAAAAAAAATTCCAAAAATCGAAACAAACTATCAGTGAACCAAAGGCTGCACTGTGACCCTGGCACTTTTGGAGCATAAAGCAACCTAGGTAGGCTTGTAGTTATTCCTTGACTTCATGGTCTGATTCTCAAGGCCAAAAACTATCCTCATCTCTGTCTGTGTGAGATTCTGCGTTAAAGTAAGGAGCAACAAAGCATTCCTTCAGTTGTCTGCTTATGGGTTGGGCCCTTCAGGAAATAGAGTTGACTCTTAGTTCTAGAAGGCTAAAACTTGCCTTATATAAAATGTAAGCCAGTGGAAAAGCTCCAATTCCAACATTTAAGTTCTACGTCCACAGGACTTTAATGTTCCCACAGGGAGGATTCTGCTCATGTTTTGTAATCCTGAAAGGCAGAACTGCCTGTTCTTTAGTTTCAGTTTAGCCTGAGGGCTAGAAAGAATACAGGTTGGAATCTGGAAGAATGTCTTCTTGGGGCCAACTACATCCATACTCTGAGCGTCAAGGCCTAATATCAATGCCCTGGACAATGATGTTAGTATCCTTCTTCTGTGTTCTCAGGATCCCTCAGAGAACAAATGCAGTTATGTCCCCACCTAGTCAGAGGTAGCTAATCACTCATAAGGTTTTGTTTTCTTGTTCTTAGATGCTATGGAAGTGATCAGACCTCACTCTGAAGGCCATCTTGAGATGCTCTTTATGCTGCACTTGCTGTTCCCAGAGTTAGAAGGCAAATCAATATAGAGCTCTGCCTATACAAAGTGTAACTCTAAAGTTATAAGACATATTTTTAAAAAATCACAGATGAGAATCAGAGTAATTAGAGTACCTGGTAATCACATTATATACTGAGGCTTTGAATACTCTTTCCCTCAACTCTTAAGCCAGAATCTAACTTGAGTTTGGAGGATTTTTTTTTTAAATATCCATAACCCAGCTATGACACTTCCTTCCACCTTTACTGTACATCTGTTTCCTACAGAGTGCCGCTGCCTCAAGTGAGATGTGTGAGGCTTCTGTAGATGCTGGAACAAGATGGAACAAAAATGCTTCACACCTGGCTCCCAAATTACAGGAACGCTGGACTGAGGCCAACATAAGCTGGCACAACCCAGCTGAAATGGACATCAATTAAGGAGCCTGTCATCTTTCAAGACTTCAGGGTCTTTTTTCACTCCACCATCCGCATTGCTCCACAAACCAGCCGCGGCACCACTGGTAGAGTTTTCCAGATGGGATCATTTTCCCTTAGATTCCACACTTGCAGATTTATTGCAGAACTTGTTCTTAACCCCTCCCTTTGTTTTAAAGCTTGAACTATTATTCTACATTACATTTTTATCTTTAATTGAATTTATTTGTCCTTAGTATAGTGAAATTTGTACCTATATGAGCAGAAAGAGAAAAATTTTAAGTTGCCTAAAAGATGCTCAGTTTACAAAAAAGGCATTAAAATAACTGAGATTAGTAAAGGGTCAGAAATTCTTCTCTGTACACATCACTCCTATTAGGGTCAGAAGCCAGAGAGCCTTGACCAGAGTGCATTATCCTGGAGAAATGCACAGACCTCTAGACTAAAGCAGGCCTCCTCTGACTATCACATGCAGTGTTAGTGATCCATGGTATGTGCTAAAAGAAAAGAGAACTCTGCTAGTGTCTAGCCAGTGGCAAATATTGTTTAAGAAAAAACACGTTAAAGTGTCAGCAATTAAAAGTGACAAGAAAGCACATATTACCTTTTCTGACTTTTGTCCAATGGGGCAGGACATATTTTCTCCCCTGTACCTAAGTGGGCTGCCCTGTGGAAAGTATTTCATGCAACATGAAGAGTCCCATGTAAATAATATCCACATTTAACGTATGTTCTGAGAATTGAATTCCATTGCCTCAGGGGGCTGCCTGTTGCTGCCAATTTGTTCTCATGGCAGAACTCTCTGTGGCAGAGTCCTGACTAGGTTCTTGCCGATGCTTGTTTGGAAAAGAGTCAGCTGGAGATGAAAGAAGCTCTTCGAAGTGGGGTGACAAGTGGCAGGGAGGCTATCACTTTAGGGCTTGGGAATGATTACTTATCAAAATGACTTAAGTCTGGAATACACTTGGGGCAAGAAGCTGGACTGCCCTCTTGGGTATTCCGCTAGAGTTTGCAGAGCTGGAGAGGCCTCAATGAGTTTGGAGCGATGGCAGAAAACTGAAGAACCCACTTGAAGGTAACAGTGCAGAATCGATATCATAGGTGGGGATAGGAGAAAAAGAGAAACTTAAAAAAGCTTCAGACATCTGTCTGCACAACTCAATCTTGGCCTACTCCTTTCCTACTCTTTTATTTAAATAAACAGCTTCAAAAGGGTGGTCCTCACATCTTTCTGCTGACTAAGGTCTCAATTTCCTTACTCCTCTACCAAGAGAGCCTGAAACCTCTAGTTCTCGGCATTAATCAGTCAAACTTAGTCTCTGAAGTAAAGATAAGCCACAGATTGAGAGAAAATATTTGCAATACATATTTATCTGACAAAGCACTTGCATCTAGAATATATAAAGATCTCTCAAATTCAGTAAGAGATCAAAACAACCCAATTTAAAATTAGGTAAAAGATCTGAAGACACTTTGCCAAAGATATACAATGGCAAATAAACACATGAAAAGGTGCTCTAATACCATCAGCTATTAGAGAAATGCATATTAAAACTGTAGAGATACACCTATTAGGATGACTTAACAACAAAACAAACAAAAAAAAACTGCAGTACCAAAAGTGTTGGCAAGAATGTGGAGGAACTGAAAGTCTCACACCACTGCTGCTGGGAATACAAAATGGTACAGCCACTTTGGAAAACAGTTTGGCAGTTTCTAACAAAGTTTAAATATACACTTACCAAATGACCCATACATTCATTCCTAGGTATTTACATAAGAGATATGAAAACTTAAGTTCACATAAAAACCTACAAGTGAATATCTACAGTAGTTTTACCCATAATGACCCAAAATTGCAAACAACCCAAATATTCATCAACTTGTGAATGCATAAACAAATTGTAGTATATCCATACAATGGAATACTACTCTGTAACAAAAATGAATGACTGAAACAGGCAACAACATGAATGACTCTTGGATGTATTATGCTATGTGAATGAAGCCAGAGTTAAAAAAGCTTATTGCTATGTGGTTTTATTTATGTGACATCCTGGAAAAGGCTAAGTCATAGCGGTAGAAAAACAGATTAGAAGTTGCCAGGGACTGGAGTGGGAAGAGGGGCTGGTTGAATGAGTTTTTTGGGTGAGAGAAATGCTCTGTATCTTAATCGTGGTGATGGCTACATGACTTGAGTGTTTGTCAAAACTGTATAACAAAGAGTAGATTTTAATGTAAGTAAATAAACAAATAAATCTTAGTGTCTGGGGAAGGGGATGAACTGGAGGAACATCACTCTGTTCTGTGATTGTGGACACCTGGAACGCGACTACAGCTAGAGCATGACAGGGTTGACACAGCACACTTTCTCCCTGAAATTGTAAGCAATATGAAAACAGACTCAAATTTCTGCTGGAATAAAAGGAACTTTATACCTTTTGTCTCCCAAACTTTACATTATTGCAGAGAAAATATAACCTTCTTCACACAGATACAAAATACCAAGTCCAGCCTGGTTTTCTTCCTCCCCTTTCATTTCCTGTTTCATCTGGGCAGAGGTCTCTGTTCTAACAAAGGGCAAAGTGTACTAAGTTTAAAAAATCATAGGAAATCAGAGGCCTAGGCTAACTGGAGTCCCTCTTGACCTGAATAGGTTAATGTGCACAGAACCTAATAAAAATAAATCTAGAACATGTTTTTAAAAATAATAAACACTTGCCGACCTCGAATTAAAAGTATTCTCCATCAAATTTCTGTCATATTGTCAGTGAGTGAGGTCGAAAAACATAAAGTTACTTGATATAATAAAGTTTCTTTAATATTATCCAATAATGAAATGATGAGGATGGGTACTCCAAAGTTATAATAATTTGAAAGAAAAAGTAATACCTCTTATAATGAGGTCACAGGACCAGAGAGAGCAAGAAAGTTAAGTGGATAAAAGATGTGTGTTACAGCAGTACCTGGAGAGCTGTGAAAGCAATTAACTTCAAAAAGAGAATATATTACCCACTCTGATTTTAGTAGCTCATCTTCATACTTCTGCTTCACACCTTAATCCTTCTAGAACTTCTTTGGTGCTTCAAGTGAGAGTAAGGAAATGGTACTTGGAAATTAATAACTAAGCAGGAAACTCAGCTCCCACCTTCGAGAGCAAAAGCACGTAAGCATATGCACACATACAAATGCAGAGAAAGGGCTTTTTCAATTTAAAAATGGAGGAAGCTGCCATGTCTACCTCTATAAGCAAAAATATTAATCATCCACCGTCTGGTTTTAATCCACACACTCCTGATCCTGCATCTGAATGTATTGTTATCAGGGGAAGGAGCATTTCTGCTCAATCTTATTCACCAGCCAAAAACCTGAAAATGTGAAAACCACATTGGTGAAGTGCCTTCTTGGGGACCAGAAAACTTTTAGCTGCTGTTTTATTGTTTTCTTTCTTTAGTTCTTTTTTTTTTTTTTTAAATGATGAAAAATGTGAATTTCAGAGGGTATGAAGGGGAAAAAAAGAAAATAGCTCAAGTTACAGTCCCTCATATCTTGGAGTGACATTTCCTCAGGGAAATTAGCACTTTCTCTTCTGTAATTCTCAAAGGGGATCCAGCCACATAACCTGATTGACATCAGCCTGTCAGGGACAAGCCTGGGCACCCAGGTGCATCCCTTAGGAGCATTTACAAATGAAATGGCAAGCCCAAACAACAAGCCTTTGCCCCTGGTCTCCATTCCTCTGTTTGTGCTTTGCTTGCAGTAAAAGTAGGGACTAAAAAAGTATCTGTATGTGTCTAAGCATGCTTATCCTACTGTCTTGTGCTGGAGACCCTTCCCTCTACTAACGCTCACCCAGAAAGGGTCTCCAAATCAGTATGTGAGCTTGAGTGCCTTCAAAGCCATTAGTCACCACTCCAAACTGCGAATGGGGCCACCCATGACACAAAAACTCTGGCAAGATTAGGGGATAGCAACAGCAGAAGAAACCACAATACGCTTGAGACTCCCAGGAGAACAATGACTAGTGCTGGTAGGGAACAGACTGACAGAGCAGACAGACTGTAACCAGGCCTCGCTCTGTTTTCGATGCAACAAAATGTTTTCCATTAGAAGTTCCCTGCCCCAAAAACACTCATATAGGCGGCTATGAAATCCACATACTTAACTTCTGCTTTTTGGCATGCTGACCAACTACCTCTCCTATTCCTCTGGAACAGAGCAAAGTTGAGAGTGAAGAGATTCCGTACCCCCAGCACAAAGGTAAAGGGAAGAGAATCAGAAGCATGCTTACTAAGTACCATCTAATATGAGTGTGACAGAGCAGGCTAAAGGCAAGGGAGAAAACAAGGACTCTTCTTTTGCTGAGAGAAACAAGGACTGTATAGCTCTGGCTCTAACTGGTTTGCTCCTATGCTTAACGTTTCAGCTTCAAGTTTGGCTTTACTTCAGCAGCTGATCTTCATCAAGAGGTGTCAGTCATTATTAAAAGTAAAACAGGCAAAAACCTCAGAAAACTCATGACAAAGTCTGCAAAATTCTAGTACTGTACTAAGAAATCAGGGAATACTGGCTGATCAGTAACCCATATTTCAAACACTTAGGACCAGCTGAGTATTAGTAATGAGAAGCTGAACTGGAAATCCTTAAACATCAGCAACCATCCTCCTAACATCTGTAGAACCAGGCCCAGGTTCATTTCTAATCACAGTCACAGAGGTGGGGGACATGTGGCTGTCTGGCTAATTAATCTCTTCCCTTAAAAAAAAAGGAAACCACAAATAAGAATTCCAGGGAATAAAAAAAAAATGAATACTGAAAAGAGAGAAAAAGTGAATTTTTAAAATGGCATGTAAGAAATAAAAGGAAATCCCCTATTCAGGCAGCTCTGGAGTTCCCTAATTGCACAAGAGCAAAGGACACCCCCCACCCCAATGTGTAGGCCTTGTTAAGCAATTGCTCAACCTACACTCATTGTGCAATTCCAACCTTCCAAAGCTTTTTGCTGCACATATGCAAACCACGTTTTCCACTGCACTCTAGAATTAAGAACAGTTTCTCATTTTTCTCTACTTCACTTTAGAGGGGGCTGTGTGCATGAGGAAAAAAAAAACCCTATTGCTAGATAAGCATTTACTCACTACAAATGAGGTTTTCCATTATTTCATCTGGTTATTTCAGAGTTTACTAGTAGTTAAGAAACATTTGGATTTACTCTTAGGCAGCTAAAGATTAGCTTTTTTCCTGTTACTGACAATAATGATATCACAAAAAAATTGTCCACAAAAATATCAAACCGTCAAAAGGCTTTGTTCCAAATGACTGCAATTTTGGAATATTTGGAAGTACTTAAAAGTGGCAGTCCCTACTTTACAGCCAAAATGCCAATGGAAGCCTGGGTAAATCACAGTGTATCTTGTTAATCATAAACTTTCTTTTTAGAGAAAATCAAGTTTAAACAATCAGCAAAGAGTGTGTACAAGATGAGGAAAGCATGACAAAAACAACCCAGAGGTTCTATAGGAAAAGACAGATTTGAGTCTACAAAAATTTTAAGTTGTACACTGTAAAAATATAAACAAGATTATAAAAACAAGCTACAAACCAGGAGAAAATATCTGCAACATATTAAAATATCTCTACAGTGTATAAAGAATGCTCACGTTAACAATAAAAATAAATGACTGTAAAAATGGGAAAGGCTAGCCTATGGCCATGCCACCCTGAACAAGCCGGATCCCGTCTGATCTCAGAAGCTAAGCAGGGTCGGGCCTGGTTAGTACTTGGATGGGAGACCACCTAGAAAGGACCAGGTGCTGCAGGTGTAAAAAATAAAAAATAAGGATTGTAAGCTGACAAGGTCCTTGCATCTGTGAAGTAAACCAAGGGTTGCCTTGCCTAAACAAACAAACAAACAAAAGGGCAAGGCAATAAATATGCAAGTCAGAGGAAGAAATATAAACAGACAATATACAGAAAGATCCTTTATTTTGCTTAAATGAGATATTTTTAATTCATAAAAATTAGCATAAATTGAAAATATTGATAATAGTATACAGTACTGATAAGAGATAAAGAACAAGAACTCATATACTGTTAATGAGAATATAAATTGGTATGATCATTTTGGAGGGCAATTTGGAACGATTTGTCAAAATAGTAACATATATAACTCATGGCAAAGCAGTTCCACTTGTAGAAATCTATTCTACAGAAACAGTCCTATAAGTATCCAAAGATTTAAGTATTTGTAGGAACAAGGAAATTCATTTCAGCACTCTGTAATAACACAAAACTGGACATAACTAAATATCACCTAAAAGACAGATGGATAAATTATATCTACATAATGGAATATGATGTAACTTGAAAAAAAAATGGTGAGATTTATTATGTAATGATTTAGAAACAGTTCTAAGGTAATACCAAACAAAAAAATAATGTATATATTAGCATGCATTTTTATTAGAAAATTAATACTGTGTATGTACGTCTGCAAGAAGGTTACCAAACTGTTAATAGCAATCATCTTTAGAAGGGAGGGACTTGTATTCTTATTTTCTACAGTTCTGTATTATTTTAATATTATATTGTACAGAGCATGAAATACTTCTGTAATTAAAAAGTCCACCTTCTATTTCTGACCACTATGGAGTAACTGGTACTGGACTAATCCTCCCACCACAAACAGCTATAAAATAGAACGAGGCAACTATTTTTAAGCAGTGGACAATACGTAGTGCAAGACTGTGATCCCTGACAGAACAGACACTCAAGAAATAAGCCTGTGATCAATGCACACCTCTGCTTGGGAATAAATTTCCAACCATGACATAAAATTTGAATCCAAGAAAATTATGGTTGACCTACTGAGTTAAGGATGCAGAGAACAGAATATGAGGCAGCTGAAAGGGCTGAAATCTGCCAGTAAGGAAACAGACAGAAGTGCAAAGAAAAGGAAAGAATGAATACATGTGAGATCCTCAGTGAATAAGAGGGTGAAGACCACCACAGGCTTACCAGATAGTATGGCTACAGGGTTGAGAGTGGAACACAGAGACATCAGCGGTCCAGCAGTGCTGGGCAAGATGCTGCCTAAGGATTGGGGGAGTGAAGTTTCCAACACTGCCAATGAAGAGATTTTTAATGGAAAACTTGGACCTACTGAAAAGAATGAGAGCACCAGTAAATACATAAAATATAAAAGTATGTGTTTTCTTTTTGTTTGTAATTTAACTGTTTAAGTAGAGACAATAATATGGCATAGTAGGGTTTATAACATATAAGAAGTAAAAGGTAAGAACAACTGCACAATACAAGAGGGAAGAGGTAAATGGAATTATGTTTAAAGGTCATTACATGGGTAAAGTGTGAAGAAGGAATAGGAGGCATAAGATACAATACTGACCCTAATAAATTCTGTAAAGTATGTAAATTGTCAGCCCTAGAAAAACCACTAGAAAAAAAAATTGTAAGAGTAACAGTTAAGAAGACAAAAGCAAAGATTTCTTAAGATAGAAAAGGTTATACCTGAAACTTACTGGATTATGTTAACCATGTCACCATAATAAAATTAATTAAAAAAAAAAAGATAGAAAAGGAACTAATCATAAAGGAAAATTTTGAAAAACTGGATATCTTCATATACTGTTAGAAAATATTCACAGGATATACACTTGACAAGGATTTGTGTCCAGAATACAAAAAAGAACTTTTACAACTCAGTAAGAAAACATCAATATCCAAATTTTTAAAAAAATAGGCAACAGATCTGGACACTTCCAAATGTGACACATGAAATGATAATTATGAATTGCTAATAAACACATGAACAGGATGCTCAACATTAATTAGGGAAATAACAAATCGAAACTGAGATACCACTTTCACATTTACTAGAACGGTTTAAAATTATAAGACTAGAAAGACCAACTGTTTGGTAAGGACATGAAGTAAAAACTAGAATCTCATACTTTGCTAGTTGAAAGTATAATATGGTGCCATCACTGTGGAAATTGGTTTGGTAAGTTTCTTTATAGCTAGAAATATACTCATCATATGACTACGCAATTCCATTGACCCCACAGAAATGAAAACATATATCACAAAAAAGGATTTGTACATTAATATACACGGCATCCTTATTCATAATAGCCAAAAACTAAAAACAACCAAAACCCATCCATCATTAAGTGAATAAAAGAATGATATATTTAATTCATGCATAAAGATGAGGAATACTACTATCAATAAAAGGGAATGGACTACTGGAAAACACAACATGGATGAATCTCATAGACATTATGCTGAGGGAGAGAACAAAGACATAAATGTACACACTGGTATGATTCCATTTATATGAACTTCAAGGACAAGAAAAGCTAATCTATAATGCAACCAATTAGATCAGTGGTTTTCCTGGGAAGGAGATGGGACTGGAGACATTAACTGCAAAGGGTACTTCAGGAACGTTTTGGGGAGATGGGGAAGTTTTCTACATCTTGACTGGGGTGGTATTTACATAGGTATATACATAAATCAATACACTCAAATGTGTGATTTTATTGTATGTACATTATATATTAATAGTTGATTAATAGATATAAACTATAAACAAAGATTAATTTTTTCAGATGTATACAAGTTATAAAGTAAAAATATAAGTATTCTTTTAACACCTATGAGGGATTATATTAGTAAAGAAAATTTTAAAAGTAGGACAGGAAAGTACTGAGGCAGAAGTTTTTATCAATAGTTAAGTCTTTTCTCTAAAAATGTACCCTTCTTACTAATTTCAACTTTAGTTTTTCATTACCAGCCATATTATATTAAGTCTTGAGCCAAAGACTGTATGCATGTAGACAGGCAGGCACACCTTACGATGCTAACCTCCCAGTTTTTATGCATCAGTTATCCCCATTAGCCAACTCTAAGAGTTATTGTTCGTCCATAAGAAATCTGCCTGTAAAGTCTGGAGTCCAGGGCATTCTTCTGATCTTCTGGTCCTTAGAAGTTGGACTACACTACTGTGCTTTTAGAACAAACTTCCAAAATAACGTAGATCATCCTGTGCATATATTCAGGCCCCTAGAGCACTTCTCATGGTTTGCTAAAAATAAATCAAATTCTCTTCTCCCAAGATTTCATACTCTTGAAACTCAGAGTATATGGACCCAGGGTACTCCAAGATTTGAAGAACATCCAACCCAGAGAAAGCAGCAGGTAAATTCAGTCTGAGCATCTATTCTC
Organism: Eonycteris spelaea; assembly: GCA_003508835.1. Lineage (NCBI taxonomy): Eukaryota > Metazoa > Chordata > Mammalia > Chiroptera > Pteropodidae > Eonycteris > Eonycteris spelaea. The sequence continues at coordinate 3,025,735 of PUFA01000181.1, forward strand.
CTCATTTAACTTTTACTTCTTTGTTCACCCTCAGGAGCTATTATGGAAGATCAGATGATCTCCCTAAACCAAGGTCAATAGCTCCCAAGTTCCTCGTGAGAAATCAACCTTCCAGTGAAAATAACTTGGCAAAGCTGAGAGAGAACTGGAAGCACTAAGCAATATGTTTTGTTCAACCACTCTCCTACTATATTTAATATTCAACTAAGAGTGTGTGTTCTAGATATGGACCGATCAGATTTGATTCCTTCATTCTTAGCTGTGTCGTCCTAGGCAACTTGTTCTCTATAGTTCAAATTCCCATAGGGCTTTTGTATATATAATGAAAGATAATAACGTAAAGCATTAAAACAGTGTCTACCAGATGATAAGCATCCTGAAGATCAGGTGTTTCACTCAGGAATCCTCTCAGGAAAGGAGATCCAGACATGTAACTTTTCATACATATTTGTTTAGGGAAAATGTATTTATAGCATTCTGAAAGCTCAGAAAGTTGTTTGGGCAACATGGAGGGAGAGTATATGAAACTCTCAGGTAATATGCTCTAACATTCCAAAATTAAAGATAGAATTAGATGACTTATACCAGAAATCTTTATTACTTTGACCTGGGCCAAAATCTCTGCCTGATGGCTTATAACCCTGGTAAGCCACCAATTCCTAAAAGTGGCTCTCAAGTGTGGAACCCAGACCATGAAATCACCTGGAAAGTTATTAGAAATGCAATTTTTTAGTTATATCTTCCTTCTCTAATCAGAAACTCTTTGGGGAGAGACCCAGCAATTGATTGTTTAACAAGCTCTCCAGGTGATATTGGTGAATGCTAAGTGTGAAAATTACTATCCTAGAACAAAAAGAACACCTAGTCATTGACCTATCTATAGCGTGGGCATAAGATAACTGAAGTTCAACAGGCGCCCATTTGGGGAATTAGATTTATAAATTAGGAGTAACTGATAGAATGAGGGATTAGAGCAAAATGTAAATGGTAATTAGTAATTTTGTAAATTTATAAACAATTAGTAAAGAGGTGAGAGAGCACACAAAAAGGGAGGGAGGGCAACAATAAGGCAGGCACAGAGAAATACACAATTCAAATGGTCAGTGTCAAAGGCCATTGGTGAAATGATCATCGAAGTGGCCAATCAAGGTATTTATTGCACCCAAAGTGAGAAGAGGAAAAAAAAAGTCTGTATTTATAAATATTTTCCAAACTAGAGGCCTTTTCACAACGCTGTTATAATGTTTACTAAGTTTATACCCACATTAAGGGCTTCTTTTGAATAACAAGCAAAGAGAAAAGGAAGTAGATACAGTTCATAGTTCATTTCTAAATATCTGGCTGGCATGATTTTTCCTTAGATCTCTACAGACTGATAGAGAGGGAGGTATAAGAGGAAGAAACTAAATGAAAGGGTGAAAATAAACCAAAGATCTTACCTAGCATGGCATGACAAAGGAACATACATGGTTTTTATTGCCTAAAAGTAGAGTGCTACACAACCCTTCCAAGTTTCCAAAAGTTCTCATCTTGTCAGTATACAAGAATAAAACATCTTTGTACAAAAGTAATCAAATAAAAGTTCAAACGTTATTCACAAATAGCTTTCACAAATCATTAAGAAAAAAATAGATGAGCATTACAATGGTAAAATGGGCAAAGAACATAAGACAATGTATAATAAATATAATTTATGTATAACACACACATGCACACAAACTCAATACCAATAAACACAGTACTTTTTAAAAAAAATCAACCCTATTAGAAATTAGGCAATAACTGATACAATCAGGGATTGGAGTAAATGGAAGTAGTAATTAGTAATTTTGTAAATTTATAAAACAATTAGTAAAAAGGTTGATCAGAGAATCAAAAATCAAAAAACAATGAGATGCCACTTTTGTCCATCTCTGGTAAAGTTACAAAAAATTAAACCATTCAGGATTGATGAGGATGCTAGAAACACTCTCACATTCTATAGTTAAAATTGGCTATAACCGTTTTTGCAGGGCTATCTATCAAAAGGTGTAAAAATGTACATACCCCTTTGACCTAGTAATTCCATTTTGAAAATTTACCTTATAACTTAATAAAAATTTACATAAATATTTCTATATAAGGTACATTAGATGGCATTATTTATAAAGCTGAAAAATCAGTTACCTCCTAAAAATGTCTAATGACTGAGGACTAAACAAATATTATAGTATGCCCATATAATTTGATAAAATGCAGCCATTGAACCATGTTTATAGGTGAACATGAACTATAGTTAGGGTATATTATTGCTAAGTGAACAAAGTAAATTATAAAACAGTAATATACAGTTTGATTCCTATTTTGTTAAAAAAGCAAAAAACTTCACATTTGTCCATCTGTCCATCCATCTAACCAAGCAGTTTAGGATAAAGGAATCTTTATTTTCTTATTGCTAATGAACACTTTTAAATAATACAAAAAAGATTTTTATAATAAAAAAATGTAAAAAGCATAGATTTCTGAATTAATAACTCTACTTCCAATATCCCAACTGCACTGACTGACCAAACAGAATAGAGAGAGTATAATCCCCCATGCTCGCATGATCCTTTCTTGGTCTTCTGTACTCACTGCTATGGCTGTGTTATCCAGAACAGTGCCTGATGCACAAGTAGTAAATGGGAAAATGCCATCCACATATTAGCAACCATAAAGAATTACTGTCAGAATGGATAGAGGACAGCTAAGAAGCAGGTCATTAAGAGCCATTCATAGCTTCCCTTCCTAAGAAAGCAACTTCTTAGAAATTTTCATTTTGTTTGATGTTAGTTTGTGAACATGGAATTGATTTTTATATACTGACTTTATATCCATCAACTTTATTAAATTCACTTATTAATTCTAATAATTTATCTTTATTTTCTTTTGGATTTATAAGCATGTATAACGTTATTGCAAAAATATAGCTTTATTTTTTCCTTTCTAATCATCTTTTTAAAACCTTATTTCTTTTTCTTATCTTACTGTAGCTGGCTAGGACTCCAACAAAATTGAATGGAACTGGTAATTAACCACCCATGTCTCATCCTATTTCTTGGACCTGCTTGCTGGCTATACAGTATGCTCATTTTATGATGAGTCTTTGTTATTCATATTTCATAATTAAAAGAGGTTAAAAAAGAAAGAGAAAAAAGAAAACAGCAAGAGAAGTAAACAATGAAGAGCCTGCAAAATTCTCCGTTTGGAAGGGGGTATAGTTTCCTATTGCTGCTGTAACAAATCACAACAAATTTAATGGCTTAGAACAATACAATTTTGTTATCTAATGGCTCTGGAGGTCAGAATTCCTAAAACCATCTTTAAGGCCAGCAACACGCTATCCCCAATCAATCAATCAATCAATTGCAACTCTCTCCCTCTCCTTCTCTCCTTCTCTCTCTCTCGTACTCTCTGTAACCTCTGGTTCTATCATCACATCTCTTATTTCTGACTCTGACACTTCTGCCTCCTCATGAAGACCCTTGTATTACATCAAGCCTACCCAGATAACCCAGGATCATTTTCCCATCTCAAGATTTTAAGTTAATCAACACCTGCACCTTTTTCCTTTTAACAATTTTAACAGATTTCAGGGATTATGTCATGGGCCACCTTTGGGTCTACCTACCACAGAAGTCTGCTTACTACAAAGTGTGAGGACATGGGAACAGATGCAGAACACTATTTGGAAGCTTTTTCACTGCTTATAAAGCAGGAACTACTTATAATCAGGAGTTCAGGAGCTCAGAGAAGTGGCCAGAGGGTAGGATTTCTTCTTGATATGGTAGGCCAACAGCTCCAGGAAGGAAGGTAGAGTGCCATAATTATTTATGTGAAACAAAGACCGGACATGGGAAAACTAGCTTTGGTACACTAGCAGAAATACTAACATAATAATGGAGAAAATAAATCCATTATTGAGATTGCACACCACCTGGTCTTCTCCTCACCCCCTTCAGGGTAGTAACTTGATATCAAAAAGTCTCATCAACCACACTTTGGACTTGCGAAGATTCTCAATAATATCTGGAAACATGAAGGCATCAAGTGAGAATCTACCTAACCTGTTTTGGAGCAAATATCAGAACCCGAGTAAATCTTTGTTTGAAGAAATAAAAATGGCCAGAATCAGATTGCAGAATCTAAGTTGAGACCTATTGAAAAGAGTCTGCAACATAAAAATGGGACACCACAGTAGCATAAAGAGACTGAGAAAACAGACCCTATTTTTTGGGGGGAAAAATGTTAGATGAAGAAGACATTCTCTGTTTTATTCTTACAATTGAATTCGTAAAATCATAAGAACCTGTGAGGGAATGCTAAAAGATGAATGAGAAAACAAAGACATAAGAGCAACCTGGATAAAGGCAGGCAAAAAAAATATAAAGGTTACAGGATAAGATAGAGAAACAATGTAAAGGAACAAATAACACAATAACAGACTTAAAAACTGAATTAGAGAGTAAAGAAGTAGAATCAGCACTATAAAAATCTGAATCAATTACAGATAGGAGAAACTTTAGAAGCCCTCTGAGAAATGGAGAAGCAAGCAGTAAGTGCTTAAAATAATATAGAAAAGAGATGTAGAGGACAAAATGGAGATCTAAATATACTTGAAGAACAGAATTACTGAAGAGAAAAACAGAATAGACAGAACATTAGCAATCAAGGACATAAGAGATTAAAATTTTCTGGTCTAAAGATAGAATTGGATCTGCGTATTTAAAAACTCTTAGTTAGGTACCATGAAAAAATTACAGAACCCAACATTTTAAAAATCTTCACACAATTTGGAATTTCAAGATTAGAAAAAAATTATTTGTTACCCAGGACCAAAAAAAAAAAGTAAAAATCGGACTTTTCTCTAATTTTTTTCTAACCATTAAGGCAATAGAATAATATCTTATAGTTTTAAGAGTTGGGAGGGGGAGTTGCTAACCTAAGTTAAGATGCTTCTTTAAGTGCAGGGACAAAAAAGAACAATTGCGAGATACAGTGTTCAAAAACCTGTCATGAAGAATGTCCTTAATATATTGTTTAAAACAGAAAGAGAAATGGAAGAGAATGTATACCACACTATCACTATATCATACTCACATTATATATATGTAAATACCTTTCAATGGCAGAAATGGATAAGAAGACAAATATCAATTGTAGCTGGCAGTTTACCGGGGTGGGGTGGGGGTGGCTCTGGACTTTACTTTTTGTCAATTGTTTGATTCTTTTCCATATGTGTATTACTATTGTATTTTACAAAAGTCATCTTAATTTTTAAAAAGCATCCACATTTTTGCTGAAAAAGATTCTGTAAGTGTTTGTATTTGAATACAGATGAATCAAATAACATAAAAATGGGAAAGCCATAGAAACAAAAGACTGTTGGTAAGCTATATTAAGTGTTTTTAGAGCTCACAATAGTCTAACACTTAATATAAATTAATTCTTAATAATTATTCGTAAATTTAGAAACATAATGCAATTAAAAAAGAAAATACATATAGTAAATAGTCCCTAATTTTACACATCTTAATATGGGATAGTCATAGTTTTTTTTTTTTTTCATTCTTGATGCTGATACTTTGAAAATAGAAGATCGAATATGTTTTTTCAAAAATTTGTCAATGGTAGCACTTCCATAAATATTTTCCAGATCATACAAACAACAAAGACAACATTTTCCCCAAAACTATATATATAAAAACAAGGGTATAACACCCCCCACACACAAAACAATGCATATATTGTATGGTCCCAATTTTATGAAGGAAAAGCAAACATATATAATATAAGCATGGTGGGAAAAAGATGAGAAGGACATTATTAAACTATTAATACTGGTTAATTTTAGTTGGTAGCTTGTAGGTGATTTTTATTTTCTTGTGCTCTTCTACATTTCCTATTCAAAACATTTTTTGGTAATTATATGAACAACAAACAATATGCCAAAAATGTCATTTAACAATAAACAAGCAGACAAGCCCGAAGTTCCTAAAGTTGAACAGTTTAAGCTTCATCTTTAACCTCAACTACGTATTTTATTAAATGACAAGTTTCTTGGGATCCAATATCAAGACAAATAGCAAAGATGACTGTAAAAAATGAATGAGATGTAATGTGAGACTTATAATGTGACTTCAATAATGTGACTTATAATTTATTTCCCTAATCAAGGAAAAGAGTGGCCCTGACAATAGTTTGTTGAGACGTTCTTCACTAAGTTTTTTTGACAATATATAAAGGAAGACAAAGAACAACGCACAGATTAATCTAGCTGAGGATGACAGAATGAGGATTGCTTATACCTACTTATGAAATAATGCTTTGGTATCCACTAAATAACTAAAGCTATAGTGCTAAGGAAAAACAGGGCCTGTCACTAAATAGATCCTTATTAGTACCACTATAGCTATATAGTCACATGCATATATTTTGAAGATGATAATTACACTTTTTTTATATTAACTAAGGCAAAACATGAACTCAGTATCTTTCTCCTAAAACAGTTGCATTTCAATCATTTCTCCTGTCTACCTAGAACAATGGTCCAACCTTTTTGGCACCAGAGACTGGTGCTCCTAAGGCGGCGATGCTACTGCTAGGGAGTGGTCAAATACAGAAGCAGCTTTGCTCACTCACCCACCACTCGCCTCCTTTTGTGCAGCCTGATTCCTAACAGGCCACAGACAAGTACCGTCCATGGCCCAGGGGTTTGTTGGGGTTTCAATGAGAAAATGTTATGTAAAGAGCTTAGTACTCTTTACATGATTAGTGATTGAAAGATAATTTTTATTATTATTATAGTTTGAATTACTTTTCAATCACTTATGCACTATAACATGGCAGGGAGGACATAGTTCTGTTTTGCTTTCAGGATGGCTATTACTCCTTTTAAAACTTGTTATTATGGATAATTCACACATATACAAACTAGAATACTATAATAAACTAAATGTACCCATTATTCAGATTTACTAGTAATGATCAATATTTAATCAACAATAACAATAATGATCCACATTTGATAATGATTAAATCTGGCCTTTTTTTCTTTATATTCCTGTCTACTTTCCTCTCCAGATGATTTGAAGTAATTCTAGCCACCAAAGCATTCACCAGAACATGAGGTTTTGAAATCTTACACACTACCTTACTAGTGATTTGACCTTGGGAGTGCTACTTAACTTCTGGATTTAGGTGTCTAGCAGTCACTCAGTGAATCTAAGATCACTTTCTTTCCCCTGGTTGGCTCTAACTGGTTTCAAATCTGCGGTGTTTCTCTCAAAATGTAACCAGCTCCACTCTATTGCTTTTACCCTAATCAGTATTCCTTACCTTACTTCTGGATAATTCCAAAGCAACTTGTTTTCTCACCTCTTGTTCATCTTATATCTAGGTATTCTACTGCGGTTTATTTTAGGCAGACTACTAATCCTGCAAGATGTCTAGTCAATCAAAAATACCAAGGGTGAAGCAAATTTGTGGGGAAGACTGCAAAGGCTATTCTTCTCATAATGTATACTACATTAAAAAACAAGCCCGAGAAATTTTAACATGAGAAGTCCTGCAGTAATGAGTCCTGTTTAACACTGCTTTACCCTAACTTCTATGATCATGAAACTTTTTCACCCAACGATTAAGAACCTACAAAACTAGAGTTCATGGAACATGCTTGGGAAATACAGTGATATGATAATGCCGATCAGTGCTCCTTAAGCAACTGCTTCACGGGGATGCTATCAGCTCAACAAAATTTCAAGAGGTTCTCCTTAATTATAGGTTCAAATTACACTTATGTTGCTTCTCACGTTTGTTGTATATGTCACAAACTGCCTCCCAAAGTAGGAGGGTCTTCATTTTATATGTCTGCATCTCTCATGCTGTGTGTACAAGACAGTATATATATAGACATGCTCAGTAATTATCTGCTGAATGAGAATGAAGGCTGGATGAAACATATGATTAATCTTGTCCAGCAAAGAAACTGCTCAGGTTGCTGCTACTGTAAAGTCCTTGAGATATTTTTACATTTCTTAGGAGTAAACATTAGAAACTGGAGAGAATGCCTATCTTTTTTCAGATTTCTAAAAGGTTAAACAGTTCCAAAGATTTCCTCTGACATATACACTAACTTCAGGTCAGTCATGAGAAATGAGTTTATCATCATTTCTCACTCTTCTCCTGAGCCCCAGTCATGTCTTTGAAAAATGAAAGGTACTACACCTGCTTGGTAGGCTTATTGTGAGGACTTAATGAAATACTAGTCCAGGGGCTGATTCATGTTAGATATTCAAGAGACGTTATTTTTCACTGAGAATAAAGCAGAGTAAAGAAAAAGAAAGGCTGGTAGCATATTATGCAGGATAGCTAGGGAAGAACTAACAAGGTGACATTTAGAAGGGAGTGAGAGCTACACAACTATCTGGGGACCGAGTGTTCAAGTTAAGAGGAAAGCAAGTACAAAGATCCTTTGGCATGAGTGATTGCCTTGTTTAGGAACAGCAAGGATGCCATGTGACTAGAGCAAACTTGGTACGAAAGAGCAGTAGGAGCTGAGGTCAGAGAGGTAAGAGGGAAGTGGCGTCAAGTAATTGAGGGCACTGTAGGCCATTGTTAAAACTTTGGCTTTTACTCTTAGTGAGAGGAACAGTCTTCGGAAGGTTTGGATAGAGATATGCGTGACGCGATCTTATTGATGTTTTAAAAGATCATTCCAGTTGCTATGCTGAAAATAGACTGGGAGTAAGAGGAGGGAGGAACTAGAGAAACCCGTGGAAAGTCATTTTGATGAATTAGACTAGGGTGTAGTGGTAAGAAAGAATTGTATCTGCATTTATTTTGAAAATAAAGAAGACATGAATTGCTGACGGATTAGTTATGGAGGACTGAGAAAAAGAGAGGAACCAAAAACCACCCCAAGAATTTTGACATGAATAACCCAAAAGTCAAGTTGCCATTTACCAAGATGGGAAGACTGAAGAAAGACCAGGTTTGGGGGACAAGAAATTTAGGAGTTTGGATTTGAGGATGTTGTATTTGGTATAATACCGATGCCACAGTCCTTGAAGCGGAGCTTACCTTAGTCTCAATAGCTGAAACTGCCTGAATCATTACCACAGCGTTAGGTATGGACTGCTGGCTCTGTGTTCTTCTCTGGCCAGATCACATACTTATCAAATACTGTATTCTACCATTTATATGTATCATATATATACTACCTCATATGCATGTGTCATACACTGACACATATACTGGGGGAGCTGATAAGAACACAGCGCTTAGGAAATCTGAAGCTGGTTAGGACTCCTTCCTTGTTCTGCACTAAAAGAGCTAATCCAAGAGCAAACTCTCAAAAGCACCCCCAGGGGTCAGGACCACCTTGTGATCACTTAAGAACAGTACTAGGATCCTCTGACTCAAGTCATGGTTACCCAGTTTCTCTTCTAATTCTTATAACTGAACATCTACAAAGTGTAAACTTTGTGTTAGCTGTCTTCTGTTCACATACCACAATTCCTCATTCTTATCTCCTGAAACTGGAAGAGCAAGATTTCATTCCAACTTTGCATTGGAAAAAGCATAAAATGAATATTCTTCTTGTCTCCACATTCCAAGATCCATTAGTCATTAAATGCATACAAAGAATACGGGTTTTTGATATGTCAATGTCTAGAATCTTTATGTATTTACAGAAATTCAATGAAAGGGAATATATACAAAATACTGCTATAAGGAATCACTTAATTGTTGACAGTGCAAAAATTGAGAACAACCCCTTGGTTCAATAAAGCAAAGACCTGGCATATAAAAGAATACTAAGTGATCATCAAAAATGACTCCATATAAGAATACATTAAAAATATTTAGTAAAATAAGCTGATTACAAATGTATGTATAATATGACCGTCAGTTTTGTTTTAAAAGTTTAAAACAAAAGAAGTTAAATATGATTATATGATTAACAAAAATAAAGTGATGTTATATCTGGTTAGAGGAATTATAGCTAAATTTTCTTCTTTTTACTTGTCTACAAGGAACCTAATGCTCTTTTCTAGTGAGAACAAGTTTTAAATTTGTGTCTTCAATATAAAATCTCTCGTATTTGCAGTTTAAAAATTTAATTTTTACTATCTTACTTAAAAAAAAAATCTACCTACATCTCTGTACATACTTCATCTAGGTCAAAAGCTTCCTCCTAAGAAGACCTTTTTGGATTCTTCCCCAAAGGCCTCTCTCCCAGGGGACATGATGCAAACAACTCTGCAGAAAGTCAGTTATAAGGTTTCCCTGCTCAGCACGGGAGACTCTGATCCCAGGGTCTGTAGCTACTCTCCCAACCTAACAACCACTACATGGAAATGTGAAGCAGAAAAAATGCCTTACTCTCTGCACCTGGCCGAAGACCCAACTGTTAAGCAGAGACTAAGAGTTTCATAAGTCCCCACCAGGGCAACAGGCAATGGACTTTGTTTTCTATAAACAGACAGACAAGAAAAAAGTTTAGGTTAAAACATAGTCCTCAGAGGAAGAAAATAGAAACCAGGCAGCGGGGAATGCTTCATATTCTTAAAAGCTTTTTTGTACGTTAACACATGGTGTCTGCTTCTCTCTAGTCACCTATTTATCACTCTCCTCCTTAGAGAAGGGAAAAAGCCCTGGCTGTTTTCCTAGTGCAGAGTTTGTGGCTGGGGGGAAGGAGGAAAGGGGGAGGAAGGAGGGTGCTTTAAGCATGATGCAAACCATTTGGAGTTGAGTGAGAGCACTGCCAACACAAGCTGGACTATTTAAACAAGTGAGGAAATGATCGTATATACAACATGCCAGCAAGCACACACACACACCAAAGGAAGTCGAGAGGGCTTTTTTTTCAGGACACAGAGCTAGATGTCAGCGGCTAAAAGGTCGATATTTTCCCTTAACACCTTCTCAATGACTTAATCATGTTCCGTTTGCACAGAAAACTTCCAAGAATAAAAAAGTCTGGAGAATTAAGAGGAAGGGTGAATGGGGAGTGATGTTTGGCCTGGGGCTGACCTTATCCGAGGTTTTCTCCACGTAGCAGGGGTCCTGAGGGGCAGCCAGCAAGGGACAAAGGCCGAGAGAAGCCGATCCTCTTCCAGGATAAGAAGGGTGAGGTCATCGTCCGGGTCCTTGTACAGTGGCACCTCAGACTGATTCACCGCGGTCAATATGTTACAGAAATCAGCCAGCATCGACCACACATCCATAGCAATCCTGTGAGAAATAAGGTAAGAAAAGAAGAGCAGCTCTAAAGAGGGACCGGTGAAAGTATTCTATGCACTTGTGAGCAGGGAAGTACTTGTGGCAAATGTTATCTATGACTGGCATCTGCCAGGAATCTTACCCAAAAAGCTAGGATATAAATTACACTCATGGCAGCAATCTGGTGAATGTGTGTCCATCTATGTAAAGTTTTAAATTGATTAGGGGGAGTTTTTTAATCCTGACCAGAGAGGGAAAGAATTTAGAGAATCAGTTACCTAATGCAGGTCCTGTCACCTTTCCAGACAGTGTGCCTGAGACACTCAAACACTCTAGACACCCAGTGCCTGAGGCAGCTCCTAGAATTTCCCCACACTTGTCCAGCCAAGTATATGCCACAGACAGCAACAGAGCACCAATCTCCCCTCCTCTTGCACAGCCAGAGGGGCAGACACAACGGAAAGAGTCATGTGGATTTTTGCCCTACAATGCTTCAGAAACCTCTTCCTATATATAAATAGGAAAACAAACAATCACGTACCCAACAAAAACTCATTCCTGACCTGCCAAACTTCCCATGCATTTCAGCAGATGAGCCAGTATTAGTGCTGTCTTTGCATCTTATTCCTTCTTCTTCCCTCACTTGTGGAAGGTTAGATATACGGTAACCAACTGCACTGGTTTGCCTGGGACTGCCCAGTTTTAGTACTGACAAACCCACATTCCCAGAAATACCTTACGCCTGGGCAAACTGGGATGGTTAGTCAACCTAATTGATATCACCAGGTCCTGGTTGAACCTGAGAAGAAACGTTGAAAATGCAAAGTATGGTTATCCCCAGTTCATACTCCAGGGCAGAATTATAAAAAGAAGGTTCATTTTTCTGTCACCATCATTTGTCAAACTCTGTGGTTCAGATAATCCTGCTTTGACGGGTGCTAAGGATCCTTACAGCTTTCTTTTTTCCAGCCCAGGACATAGCTCAAATAGCCAAACTGTGGTCAGATCCAGGGCCTGCAGACTTGGCTTTCTTTCCCAGAGGACCACCTAACCAGGGAGTCTGGAACAGGTAGCACCCTATGGATGCTAAGTTGTATTCCAAAAGGAGTGAGACCCATAAAAGAATTACAAAGAAAAGTTTTACCAGTAGGTTTAAGATGTGGAGTGGCAAGAAGCAAAGAGAGAGCTATAAGAATGAGCTACATCCTGGAATCTTCCCAGACAAGTTACTGCGCATGAGCCAAATCTGCTAGGGAGGGGCTTCAGATCTAAGCAATTTGTTTCTCCTGGAGACTAGAAACCTTTGGGAGATGGCAGAAAGGAGGGCATTCAAGGAACATGCCACTGAAGGCGACGCTGGAGGAGAAAGTGGAGTAGAGGTGTGGGAACTCCCTGACTGGCTCCAGGTGGAAGGAGCTTGCACTGGTTTATTTACTGTAATCACTGCCCTAGAAAAAGGCAATGAAATGAAACATCTTGTTTTCAAGAGTGTCCTGGGAACCAGGCGGAACACAACTCCATTAATCACACAACGGCACATAATCAACACACGTGTACTGCAGAAGTAACTTGCTTCACAGGCTTTGCCCAGGGAAAAGAACATGCTTGGGAAGAATCACCGGAGGGACAAGAGTTTTTTAAAGCCTCTCTCTGCACAGACACCAATAACCAGACTCATTCACAAAGCTCCATCTTTTGGCTCAGCTGGGTTTGGCTGTCAGAAATGTTTAAATATGGAAAAAAATAAACAGTTGCAACACGTTTCTGTGCAGAGATCTGCCTGAGCCCCTTTGTGATGTAATGGGAAACGCAGCATTCAGGCTACCAGCTGTAGAATAAACAGAACTTCGAGGGTTAAAAGGAACTGAACTTTCCACGACCCCATCTGCAGAGAAGAAAATAATAAGAAGAATGATGCACTGCCCCACAGCTCTGATAGTTTATCCTCCGGTCCCGGCTGCAGAGACAAGCACCGGATGTGATAGGGCTGCTCAGGGCCGCCTCCGAGGTTAGTGCTGCCCATGGGAGACACACAGGGAGGCTCTTCCAGCTCCCTGCTTCCTCTCCCCAGTGCCCTGCTGGCCACTTGAGCCCACTGCCTGAGTCTGATCCCACAGGGCTGGTGAGCTCTGGCCAACAGGCACTGCTCAGCTACAGAGCAGCAATTTGGAAAATAAACAGGAAAGACGACAGTGAGAAGGAAGAAGGTGAAAAGTCTTCCAGCTGAATTCTTGGCTTGGGGTCCTTGGTTGGTGCTGCGCAGGTCAAGGCTGCTTCAGGATGTAGTTGGGGGTGGGAGGTGTGGGCAGCAGCATCCCCAGCCAGGGAGAGGCAGCAGAAAATCACCCACAGTGGGAGGCCCCACATCCCTCTCTTATCCTCCCACCCCTACCATCTTGGATCCAAGATGAAGAAATATGTGGTACCATGTGGTTCTCATTACCATGCTCCCCTGTCCCCTAGGCTCAGATAAACCCAAACTGACTCCTCCCAGAGACTGCTGACCACCACTAGGGACCCCAGCCCACATTTGCCTTTTGCCCATTACCACCCACCTTGTGCCAAAACATGAAGACTCACTGCAAAAATTAAGTGGATGAGAGTTCCTACACCAGTGCTGATTTGTAAGACAGCAGCTGATGCCAAAAGACATAGACTGTCTCCTGAGTTCCCAGCTCAGAAATATAAAGTGGCCCAAGCAAAGGCCAAGCTACACTAAGCAGAACCAAGGGAATATACGGAATGCTTCAATGATAGATTACTTCTGCCCTGATCCATTCAGACTGATTTTGTGTTTGAACTCTGATTCTGAGTAGTTGTTTTCTTCTGGTATCTCTGGATTGCCTAAGATAACTTCACATTTCATCATCAGTTATCTCTTCTCTCAGCACCATAGAAAAGAATACAACTAAATAGGTACCCATGAGCCATGTGGTGACTCTCCAGAGAGGGTGGGGAAGAGAGGAGTGTTAGGAAACTAACACTAAAAGAAGAGATACTCTGAAAAACTAGGTGAAATGCCTGAACTCAAAAGTTAAGATATTTGCAAAAGGATGAGGTAATTCCTGGAACCTGGGCAACATCACCTCAGCTTACCCCAATCAGGCCTCTGGGCTAAGAGGTCAGTTCCGTGGGTGAACACAGGGTTTCCTGAGTAGAAGGGAAAAGGCTTAGCTTTTTCCTGCTCTAGTTCCTGATCTCAGTTAGCAGTGTCTTCCAATCTTCACCCTAAAGCAGACTTTGGATTCTAAGGATTCAAGGTTGGTCTGGGCTTAGGATCCCAAAGTCAAATTCTGGTGACTATGAGGAGCTTTAAATAGCTCTCAGTATTTTAGAAATATCTGGGAAATGACTTCCCCAAAAGGTTTTTCAGACAATCTCAAACCACTTTTGGTTCTAAATGGACCGGACCCTCCAGAGTGCTAAGGGTTCGGGCAAGTCCCTTGGGCTTGTTCTGATCCCAATTCATATACTGGGGAAGCTCCCAGAGCCCACAATATTAGGGTGCATTCTTCACCTAGTAGATACAAAGCAGCCAGAGAATATGAAACTGCGTCCAATGACTCCGTTTATGGCTCTCATAATGGTGGCAAGGGAGCCTCTCAGCAGCTGTGATGTGATTAGTGTGCAAGGATCAGCAGTTGCAGGGTGACCCAGTGGCCCAACCCCACAGAACACACCACACACCAGGAAAGCAGACCCCTGGCTGGAGTCTGAACACCAGATCCTAGCTTGGGACAGACCAGCAGTGGCTAGTTAGAGGTACGCATTCAGGACCAAGGCTCACTCACTTCCCTACAGACATGCATTTACTTACTCCACCAGGAAAGGAAAAAAATAAGAGTTAATTTACTTTTTATTGCCTCAGAATTCCAAGGTTTAATGTAGCTGTCAGTTTGAGTGCAGTGCAGCTGCTGGCCGATACAATGCAGCCCAGGCCAGCCCAGGTGACTGGGGAAACACATTTCACAGAAATGAACCTACACACACTCTTGGCTGGTTGTTTGGGGGATATTGACTTGGGGAATCAGATTAACCCTTCAGACTGAGGTTAGTTCTGCAAACAGCATTAGAAAAGCAGCTTCAGCCCAAGGACCTGAGAAGCTTGGTCTTAAGATGGACCAGTGGATTTCTGTGTTTCTACAATTTTAGAGTTTTCACATATAAGATGTTACTCAACTACAACATGCTCTGAAAGATTAAGATGGGAGATATGTGAGGCAAATTATACCACAACAATCTATCTCCTTCCTAGAACTCAGGGAAAAAATGGCAGATCTACCAGCTTTATAGGGAAGAGGTCAGGTAGGAACTTTTTTTTGCAAGCTTCATCCAGGGCAGGACCAAGGGAGGGAGACAGTTTAGAGAATGAAGTATTAAAGCCCAACCAAGGTTTAGGCCATCCTTCTGGCAAGTCTAAGGAAGACTGAGCCCTCATACATCCCTTCATATTTTTACTCGGGAATAGGCTGACTGGTGATTAATATCAAGTACAATGACCCCATGTTACAAGCCTGCAGGGGCCTGTGGAGGTGGCCATTTCCTGTGTAATACCAGCTTGTTTAAACACTAACATTCAAACTCCACAGCTGCAGAACAAACCCGGAAAGAGTTGAGTGAGAAGAAGCCCTGCATTGTGTTTCGGAGCTATGGAAGATCAGAGAAGTAGTACAGATGGGAAACAAGTTGGGTCTTTTGGTTCCTGGGGTGAGGAGCTCTGGAAATATAGCCAAGATGGCATGGAAACTAGGCACAACAAAGCTGAAAAAAGAGAAAGCCCATAGACATAAAGGGAAAACACAAAAGGCCAGATCATGAGAAATGTTCTTAAGATAGGCAATACCCTTTTTAAAAAATATGTTTGCCTATGGACCATTATACTCTAACCCACAACTCTCCACATAGGGTTTAATGGCCAACATACAACCATTATAGGCCTAGAGGACTTTCTGCCCAACTGAAGAAAATTGCAGGAGGTGAGCAGCTAATAGCAGAAATGGTCCTGAATCCAACAATCAAGTGGGGCCCTTAGGAGAGTGCCCAACTTAAATTAATTCTGCCCAACAGGGCATTACGGTTTTGAAGCTCAGTCACCTCACACTACTCTACGAATAAACTTCTCCACGTTCTAAGTAATGCACCTGGAGCCCCATGGCCAACAAAAGTCCCGGTACCCTCATTTGAGGATTTCTCAAGTGCTTCGACTATGCCTCCCTCAACCTCTATCTAGGTCAGCACCTGATTTGATTTTACTTATCCCAAGCTACATTCACATGTATAGTCTCTGTCGCATCACTATGGTGTGTTAAACACATCAGCACTGTGTGTTTGGGAAACAGCAGCCCCCAGGGGACCTTGACATCTCCACGGCATGAGTAGAGCCCTCGGTGGCCTCCCTGGTGCGGATTCTCACGGTTCCTGCCTCTCTAAATTTTTAGCTGTAACCACTCCAACACGTCTTCTTAGTTTAGCACACACTGGACCCAAATAACCTCAGCCCAGAGCTGGAAAGTACTCTCCCTAGGGTCAGCTGCTGTACCCTGCTGGGGTCAGACTGGAGCCTTAGGCCAACACCCCTTCCTCTCACAAGGAGTCCTGTGGGAGGAGTGGGGACGGGACAGAGGCTCCTGCCGTGGGAGAGATCACGTGTGCCCCACACTCAGCACTTGGAGGAAGAGGAACCCCCTGGTGCCAGGCTGTAGTGCTGACGCCCTAACACGGAGCCAGGGAGACTGGGTGCGGAGCCAGGGTAGCAAAGGGGCTTCCCACAGTCACCACCACTTCCTTCAGGGAAGTGCTGATGGACTATTACTTAGTGACCTCCTAAAATGCCCTTTTGGGAAGACGTATTAAGTGTCCTTGAAGGGGTGCCGATTAGACTTGGGATCAGTTCTTATTTCCGAGCTGCCCTATGAGGGTGACTGAACTAGCTTTTTTAAACTCAGGAATTTCTATCTCATCTACCGGGTAGACACGTGTACGCTCCCTGAGAAAATTAGTTTATTGCACACTCCCTACACATCCCTATGTCTCCCTATGTGACCGCACCTCAGAGGGCTCTCTACAAGCCTTTTCCAGCATGCTCTGTAGACTATACAAGACAAGCCCAAGCCATGGAAAAGCAGCAAGTCCAGGAATTTTTTTTAACAGTACTCCAATCCAACAGTGTGATAAATGCATCCGAGCTACAATTAGGAAGATATATAGCATCAGAATGCGAAGGTCTGGGCAGCCTGGTGAAACGCGGGCTCTCCAGAGCCCCAGCTATGTTTCCCATTATGTAACCCTGGTCATGGGCAGACAGCCAGACTCCAAATGAAAAAGAGACTCTGGCTTGGCACTGGTTCTATTTTCCTATCCTCATTCGGGGTCAGCGCAGTGTCATACAGCTGCAGAGAAAGCTCTGGGGATTAAACCTGGGAAAGCCTCCAAGACCAGGACCTGGGTTCAAGTACCAGCTGAAAGCAATAAACCAACTGCCACAGCTGGGCTAGGTTTGGATGTTCTCAAAGTCCCCTGACTCTTTCACTTACTGAGAACTAGTGATCAAGATGAGGAAAGATTTGGCTTCAGCAGAGACTATGAAATGAGGTAGGCTGTCCTACTGCCCTAGCCTTGCCAAAGGTCCTGGGATGCAAGGGGTCACTATGCTTAGGCTCTTAGAAGCCTATTGCTCTGTTCCCTTCCATCACCTGACATTCACGACTTGACTCATGCTTACTTGGTAAAGTGGAGAATAGCTATGCCTCTCCTTTCTAACAGGAAGCCTGGCACAGACACTGCTCCCCCCTCCTCTCCTACCCTCTACAACTAGGTGGCCCCTCCAAACACTGTAGTCTGTTCTAAATAGACCAAAGCATTTGACACTGTCTCTTATAGTGGCCTAAGGCAACTTTCCACACCCTGCTACAATCCTCTGTACTAAAATCTCCTGGGACATAAAGCCATCTTATTGTAATTCCTAACAGGTAAAAATGGGAAGTCAACCTACCTACAAGCTGACACAGCACACATACATACTAAGTGCCACTGTGTGGGAAGGCACAAATGGCCCTGAAATCTGCCCTTATCACTCTACAGTGTCAGTGATGTTCTGTCATCATCACCCTAAATGTTCCACGTGTGCCTAAGTGGCTGTTGCCTAGGAAAAGCAGATTTGACTAGAAAGAAGAGGAATATAGGCAAGAGGAGAGAACCAAGGAGACTAATGATGAGCTCTGGAATTCCCCTAGGAGAGTGAGGGATGCTTTGAAATGATTCTAACTATACAAGGAAAGATGTTAACAAAATAGACAGGGAGCAAGATTAAATAAGTGTCCAAGTGTATCAGGGAGACAACCTGGGGACAGGGGTTTCTGGAGGAGAAGCAAAGCGAAATGCAGGCCACCTGGCCACCTTATCTTAGGATCAACGAGGAATTTACCTTCACAGAGAACAAATGCAGGTAGAGACCAATGAAAGCATACAAAACAGAGTTCACGGTGCCCAGGACATGGAAGCAACCGAAGTGTCCTATGATAGATGACTGGCTAAAGAAGCTGTGGTACATATATACAATGGAATATTACTCAGCCATAAGAAGACATGAAATACTGCCATTTGTGACAACATGGATGGACCTTGAGATAATCATGCTAAGCAAAATAAGCCAGACTGAAAATGTAGAAAATCACAAGCTATCACTTATATATGGATATAAACCTAAAAGCAACAAATGAACAGGACAAACAGAGACTCAGGGACATGTTCAATGGACTAGTGGTTACCGGAAGGTAGGGGACGAGGGGAGAGGTAGATGGGATAAAGGGGATCAAATATAAGGAGGTAGGGGAGGGCAGAAGTGGGTAAAGGTGATCAAAGAATTTGATACTATAAAGATGAGGAAAACTGAAAACGTATTTTTGGTGGTAATCACACAATAGATACATAGATTCAAATGTATAATGTTATTACCTGAAAATTATATAATTGTATTAACGAATGTTACACCCAATGAACTTAATTAAAAAATACAAAATAAAAATAACAAACAAAAAAATAGAGGTGGTAAGTGGAAGCCATTTCCTTCCTACTCTCTTGAGAGCATTCCTAAACTCTCCAAAGTGAAGATCACACACAAAGACCTTAAAAGTGTCAGAGGAGATGACTATTCTGACATCTATCTACAGAACTATCTGGAGTATGTTATTCCCTATGGCCTTAAAGAGAAGGTTCCACAATATGAAAAGATCAGTAGGCATAAGACACAACTTTGAAACCCACAAAACCACCATACCTTACCAATCTCTCAACCACAGTATTTACTCAGTAAGTGTTAGGCAGCTATATGAAAGACTAGAAAGGAGGGATATGATTTCATATTCCAGTTTTCCAGTGCTTGGATCTGAAGGCTATGAGATAGGGCTACCCTCAAGTGGTGTTCAGGTCAGGTTTGCTCTGTCCAACAATGGCACCAGCTGTCAAACCACTATTACTTGTAGTCAGGTCCCAGGACAGCAAAGCCCCTCCTTTATGCTTAAACTTGCATTCTACAAACAACCAGTTGCTGATCCTGATTGCAGAGACAGACAGCACAGAAGGGGACTCTTCTCTACCATACTGACTTCTCTAGCCTAGACTGGATTCATCAGAGAATAAGTGGTGCCCACAGCTACAGGAACTTGTTACTAGGCAATAGGATTCAACATATTATTTAGTCAGATCTCCTCCCCCATGAAGAAGTCTAAAAAGACTACACAAATTTGACTCAAGTGTCCCAACTTCCTCTGCCTTTTTGTAGCTGAGGAGGTGAAGCACAGCTGGGGATGGCTGTAGCCTAGGACCACGTGCCCAGCTACTGAATGAGCCCTTGCCCAAAGATGGGCAGCAGCTCGCATAAGCCGGCAACGAGCCATTTGCTGCAGCATCCAAAGAGAAAACAGACTCAGCACCTCAAGCAAATGAGGCCCAGTACTTCCTGTGTGAGCTTTCCATTTCCTCAGCCAAACAAGCCAAAGGGAGTAAGAGAGGGAGGAGGGATGAAGGAAGATGACTTCAGAAGAGAGTTAATAGACCTGATGGCCCAGCATACGATAAACAGGCTGGAAGGACCATATCTAAGGGACTTGTGGTAGTAAAGTGAAGTTACTCAGGGAAAGCCCAGGCTCCAGGGTCAGATAGTCTGCCTCCCCACCAACTGAAAAAAAAAAAAAGGAAAGGAGGAATACTCTGTGACCCTTACATATGCTCAGAAACAGTGGCTTCAGATATCTGGAAAGCTGAGCCTTTGTCATTTTCTTTCCAAAATTTCAAACTGCCTAGTCGGTATTATAGATGAACAGCCTGTAAAGTTTTAGGCTGTACATATTAACTCTTTGGGGAACATGGCTGGGAAACAGCTGAACCCTAGTCAGAAGATGTGTCAGTTCCTCTGTGTGGCCCCAGCTGCCCAGCTCAGGGCTCAATCCTGGCTCATGAGGCCTCAGCCTGGAGTGCATTTTTAGAAACCTAAGAGGGTTTACAGGAAGGATGCAGAGAACTGTTTGATGCTGTGAGCATCACTTCACACAATCACAGTGTTAGAGCTGCGGGGGAGGCACTGGGAAAGAGGGCCAAACAGTCCAGGAAGAATCTTGGGTGAGGAATAAGAAAGAAATCTGAGGAGGGAAAGGAGGGGAAAGAGACTATATAGTGCACTGCTGGCCAGAAATATCTACCACAACATTCCCTCTGCGAGTCACCCACGAGTACAGAGACTCACATGACCAGCCCCCAGCCACAGAAGCAACGCTCTGAACTCCCGAGAAGTGTCATCTGTAGGAGCCTCAGTCTCTATCCTGAATCTTCTGGTATTTTCCCCCTCTCGGAGGAGCACTGGAGAAGAATGATGATATACTGAATATGTATGCTTGTTACTGAAAACACATATATACATCTAACATGGAGCCTAAAGGAGCTCTGAGTGCACTACACTTGCCAGAGACCACAATACAGAGAATGAAAGAGGGGAAGGGGAGAAAAGGAGGTGGAAAACAGAAATAGGCAAAGACAGAGAGAGACGAGAGAAACCAAGAAAGAAAAAGATAAGAAGAAAGAGTGAAAGGGAGAGGGAGAGAGTTGGACAGTCAACAAAGGTGACCAGAGATAGGCACCTACATGCACACACATTAAGACACTATTGTACAAACACGGACAGTGAATGGGACACATGGAAACATGGATATAGATTAGGAGTTGGCAAACTTTTTCCGCAATAGGCTAGATAGTTAATATTTTAAGCTTTGCAGACCATAAGGTCTCTATCGCAACTACTACTCAACTCTGCTGGTGCAGTGTGAAAGCAGCCATAGACAAAGTGCAAACAAATGAGCATGGCTCTGTTCCAATACGACTTTATGGACACTAAAATCTGACTTTCATATCATTTTCACAAGTCATGAAATATTTTTTTCAATAATTAAAAAAATGTAAACCATTCTTAGCTCATGGCCAGTTTGCAGACCCCTGGTATAGACACACACACACAAACACAGCAGAGGAAGATAAAGAGACAGATCGAGGCAGGCAGGCAGAGACAAGTCAAAACAGGCAGAGACAGGCAGTGGGGACAAACAGAGGCAATAGGTAAGGCAGGTGAAGAAACACAGGAGAAGCAGAGAGAGATAGGTGTTATAGGCAGACCCACATACAGAAATCCCCACTCCAACAAAGGGACCCAGTCATGGACAAACACAAACACGAACATAGGTGCTCTTGGATAGAGACATTCGGGCACACACGCAAACATACACTCCCATAGGACATAGTCACACACAGAGACATGGAAAGGAACAAAGCAGACATGGACTGACATGAACCCAGAATCAGACGCAAACATGGATATGGACACAGAGACATAGAGAAACAGACACACATTGAAATGGACCCCTCAAGGGTATACATGAACTCCATCAACAGATCCTCACACTCAAAGACAGACAGAGACAGAGACATCGATATGAACATAGCACATGGACACATACGAAGACATAGACAGGCACAATGAAATACCCTTAGCCAGATCCCCAGAGAAAGAAATACACAGACCCTCACACTCAAATAGAGAGACATCCAGACACAGAGACAACCAGACTCAAACAGGCACACAAGAGATATAATGCACTCACTGATACAGATACAAGAAATCGCCATATGCAGTTGCACAACAATGTGAATATAAAATGCCACTAAACTATATACTTAAAAATAGTTAAGTTGGCAAATTGTTGCATATATTTTTTACCACAATTAAAAAAGAAAGAAAAAAGCCACATAAACGCACAAACAGATCGACATAGATACACCCAGGCATACACACATACTCCCCACACTAACACATGCCATATTAACAAATGCTCTGACAGATACCATACTGAAACACAGAGACAGGGAGATGGGGTGGGGTATGCTGATGAGACAAAGAAAGAACTGAATGGAAGAAAAGGTGCATGCACTCACCCCACCCCCACTACAATGTTGTGAGAGGAAGCAAGGAGACAGAGTGCCTAAGAAAGCACAAGAAACAGAGAGAGATAGCCTGAAAGATGTGTAGAGATAAACTAAAAGTTTTTAGGGGTTTTGGAGGGAGAGAAATAGACTAAGTCTCTCTCACACACACTAATACACACCCAGGCTAAAAAGGCAGCTGCAGAAACAGTGAACATGAACAGTATGAAGTGAATGAAAGAGCAAGAGCAAAGAAAAAGAACAAAATAGAGCAAGTTATGGAGTGGGAGAAAAAGAGAGGTTTAGAGAGGAGGACAGACAGACCAGAGGATAGACAAAAACATTAGTGGACAGGGAAGGTGTCCAAGGAAGGGAAAAAAACAAAGTTCAAGAGAGGAGGAAAGAGAGAAACGAGGGCTGTGGGTGAGAGGAAATGAAGAGGACTGGGAGGGGAGCTGTGGGAACACAGGTGGGCCAAAGCCAGTAGTGCTAAAGGAATAAGCAGGCCAACTCACTGTGAGGGCAGATCCAGAGATGTAGGTGGAGGATTCCAGGTGTCTGGGTAGCCGAGCATCCAGTCTGACCAGACTTTCACACTAGGGAGCAGTTCCTTCAGGTCCGGGACGAAGGAAGACACCTTGATGTCATCTTGGTCATCTTCATCCTCAGGAGAGGACAGCTGAGCTGCAGAGGCAAAGGGTAAGAACTGGGCTTATGTTTGCTGTGGCCTCGAGTGAGGCCTGGGGCGCTGGGATGGCAGCAGCTCTTAGGCAAAGGAGACCAAATCCACAGAAAAGCTGGGCCCAGAAGCGAAGGACAAGTGCCAGAACCTAATAGGATTCTGAAAAGCAGGACAAAGAGAGAACCAGTGCAATGGTCTGCCCCTGCAGACAACTGTTTTTGCTCCACCTGTGGCCTGGGTGAAGTTGCTACTCTGGCCTCTAGCCCCTGCTTTTAGCTTTCCTTCAGCACAGTCCTGTCATGGCACCAGAGTTCCTGCCAAAACAGCAAAGCCTGAATTTGATCATGAAGAAATGTCACAGAAACCCAAATTGTGGGACATTTTATAAAATAAATGGCCTGTAGGCTTAAAAATGTCAAGGTCATAATGCACAAAGGAAGACTGAGAAACCACTACAGATTGAAGAAGACTAAAGAGACATTACATCTAAATATAAAGTGTGAGCCTAGAGTGGATCCTAGACCAGAAAAAAAACATTTTTTTTTTTTTAGGGGGGACCAACTGGAAAAAAAAACTGAATAAGTTCTGTAGACTGAATATATAGTACTATATCAATGTTGGTTTCCTGAATTTGATAACTCTACTGTAATGTAAGAAAATGTCCTTGTTATTAGAAAATATACGGTCAAGTATTTGGGAGTAAAGAGCTACTACATTTGCAACTTACAGTCAAATGGTTCAGAAAAAAGAATAAGTGTAAGTATATGTGTGTATGAAAACAGAGAGAACTTAAAGCAAATATGGTCAAATGCTAATAATTGGGGAGTCTGGGTGAAGGGTATGTGAGAGTTCTTTGTATAATTCATGCAACTTCTCTATAAATTTGAAATTATTCCAAAATTAAAAGTTACCCCCGCCCTCCCTCCAAAAAAAGAAAGCCACAGCCACAGAGGCCAGAGGCATTCACAAAGCTGATGTAGCAGAAGGAGGACAGAGGGCCTCACTACTCACCAATACTGTTTCAGGAGCTGAAAGAAAAGTACAACCCTCAGCCCTACCTTACATGGCTCAGTAATTAGCTTTGAATTCTAAGGGCAGCCTTAAAGGGTATAGGACACTTGCTCAACCCAAGGGATAAAAAAGCCCCAGCTCTGGTCCAGTGAGTCTCCCAAGATGGCTGGTCTATAGTAGTTAGAGCACCCACCAGGCACCAGACAAAGAGGAACGTATAGAGGAGGAAAACCAAAACATCAATTATGAACAAAGGGAAACTAATTTTTCTGGTTTTTCAAAGTGGCAAGAACACACAGCAGCTCATAGGTACAGTGAAAATGCTAACTACCAAAGGAGAAGAGCAGAAGGGAATAGTTTCACATGGAGAAAAGAGGGCCACAGAGGTAATGAGACATACCTAAGGAGGTGGGACTTAGTTAGGAAGACAAAAGGAAGAGGGTACACTGGGAAGTGGAAGAATGGAGAGTAGTGTGGCATTCTAAGCTTCTTAGGACAAGAGCCCAGGCAGCTGGAAAGCCAACCAGTCAGGAGGACCCTCATCTGCTTACCTCTGGCAGACTCCTTAAGTAAGTGGGTACAGCGCCGTACCAGGAGAGAAAACATGGCCAAGCCCAGGGCTGCAGCTTGCTCCTGGATCACAGAGCGACACTCCTCTGAGAAGCAGTCTGAGGAGAGGCAAATGAAATTCCATCAGTATGTTGGGGCCAAGGGCTACTCTTCCCTTCCTTACTAAGTGTACATCCTTGGTCATCTCACTGAGCTCCTTTTCCTCACCAAAGACTGGAACCTCTCAAAGGGTAGTTGTAAGGCTAAATAAAATTTTGTACACAGAGCACTTACCATGATGCCTGGTGTTTGGGTAAACACTCAATAAAGTTATTATAGGGAGCGACTGGTTAAATTCTGCATCACATCACTTCCTCAGCACCAGTTACCCCAAGATGGGCAGTCTGAGCTAGAGCTGCAGCTCTCCTTTTAGCTGGTTACTGATAATGTAAAGCCACAGTAACAAGAACTCATATTTAATTAACTAGTCTCTCTAATGTATAGATAGCAGGAGTACAAATACCAATTAAGATCAGAAAAACACAAATTTAAAAGTTATCTTTTTGAATCACCAACCTTTGGTTCCATCCTTACCCCCTTCATGTTCCTCTTCTTAAGAGACCACATATGACACAACCTATTTTCACTGAGTTACTTTTATATAGGACAATACATGGCATACAAGAAGCACTTTATCCGAGTTAGTGTTTATTTTCACAAATTCTTTTCCCTAGGGCTAAAAACAAATCTGGCTTCCAATACTAGCACCCTTTCCTCCTCACTTTCTCAGCCTGGCTAACTTCCCTCTGGCTCCAGGTCAGTTAAGGAGCCACCTTGGTGGTAGCCAGAGCTATTATTTGACGGAAGCTACATACACTCGCCCAAACCTCTGCCCGCACCTATTCCTCGTCAGTGCCCCTCCTGACAGCCACTTCACCTAGACTTGAGAGGAATCAGTGACAACTAGAAGGCAGCAGTCCAACCTGTAGCCTCAGAGGAGGAGATACCCAATACACACAGAAGAGATCAGGAGCCAGACTCACTAGCTCTGGCAGCAGTTAATCTGCTAATTCCCTCTGTAATACGGGAGAACTCTCACAATCTCCAGTGTTAAAAGGATAATTGGCCACATGTTTGATCTCTGTCCCTGCCTGCATTTTAACCTCCATAGTCAAGAGGGAGCCCTCTCCCCTCTCTCCTCATTGACAACAGTCTTGTCAATGGGGCCTAATTGAAGTCTTTACTCTAGGAGATACTATACAGCCACAGTTATGCCTAACCGTCTTCACCACAAGAGCAATCATGATTAGAGTATACAAAGCTAGCCCCAAACCACTTTGAAAGCCATGCGCCTCCATATGAACAGCATCAGTGAAGCAATTCTTCTATTGTGGCTTTCCTGCCATCCTTTCATGTGCCCACTGGTTCCAAATGTCACTCTCTAAGTTTGCAACTCAACTGTGGCAGGCAGTATGGAAGTGGTAACAATCCATGTGATTAGAATAGATCACCACTCTAATTCTTCTTCTGGTAAGGCCCTAAACCTCTGTTAGAGACAGATAACAAGCATCTAAGAATGAAGAGGAAGGAGGATGGCAAGTAGGAAAGGGGAAGATGTGTATGTCATCCCAAGAAAAGTTGTCAGCATCTTCCCTTCACCCCTTCAACAGGCAGCAGCACTGTCTGTACCATCCCAGCTCGGCCCAGGCCCCTGTCGAGCAGTGCTAGTGGCCTGCCTCTAACTGGCAAGAAAGCCTGGAATGGAGGAATAAGTCCAGGATAGAGGAAACTAGGATAGGACAAATCGAGGCCACATCTTGGTGATGACACACTGAGTACACATTAGTGTCCCCTCATCAACTAGGCATTTCAGGCAGAAGCTACCTGCACACAGAAGGTCCTTAAAAGGAATGAGGGGAGGGTCTTATCTCCAAGGGACTGGTATTTCAAGAAGCCCAAGGCTACAGAAAATAAGATAGTCTCATCAGTCTGGATAAGGATAAGATGAGGCAGGGGTAAATTACTTTCACCATGTCCATTTCCACCTTTATGAAAAATGGCCATCTCAGGCTAGACTATTTCTTAGAATTCAAAGTGGGGGCTGGGGTCAAGGGTTCAAGGAGAATGACTTGCTTAAGAACAATGACACCTGTGGCCTCTGGGGAGTCCAGGTTGGCTCCTTTTTTAAGCCTCCTGCAATAAAGTCTGTGGACCAGGCAGGGGGGCAAAAATTGGAGCCTCATTTCTTTCTGTTGGTCTAGAAAGGATCAACTACTTTTCAGAGCAGTAGCTGTTCAGCTTCATGACTACTCTGTTCTTGGCCATGGTTATGCCACCTCAACCTTTTTCCTACCTCCCACCTTCCCAGGAAAGGCCTGATAACATTCCCTGATGGGTATCTGGTCCGACTGATGGGGAGATACAAAGCACTGAGCTTTACTCCTCTGATCAAGCAGGTGGCAATATCACAGCTATCTGGGGGTCACAATGCCTAGGTTTCAGTCAGCTCTCTGAACGACCACTTCATATGGAGTCCTTTCTGGGAGGCCTCCCCTTCTCCATGATGCAATAGTACCACAAGCATATACTGTGTATCTACAATGTGCTCAACACAAACTGAGTATGTGAGGACACAGCTACAAATAAAACAGGGTCCCTGCAACTGTAAAACATTTCAATCCGGTGAAAAAAATAGTTCTTTGCCCCTAGTAACCATGGCAACTTAAACTCAATACCTCCAGTTAGAAATATATCAAGTGCTGTGGTATCTTCGGGAGATGCTCTTCACTCTCACCTGTGCTTTTGTGGGTTAGAAGCCAGATGATGCTGTTCCTTGAAAAGTATTCACTCTTTTACAAGTAGGTAGGAAAACAGCATTTAGATTCCCAGAGTCCACCCACTTTGGGACTAGACCTGGGAAACTGACCCCAGTCTGACGAATGCCCATATATATCCCTAGAGAAGGGCTGGGCCGGGCCAACAAATGATGTGGGTGGGGAAGGAAAAAGCATTGTTTGCCTTGGTATTTGCCTGGGTTCCTCTGGCTTTGTGTCAGGTAGTAGGAGCCTGACATGAGCTGAGGAACTCATTAACATTGTGAAACAGCCTTTCCCCTTCTTTCTAAAAGCAGGTTTGCTCAAGGGTTTAGGGGGATGGTTTTGGCTAACAAGTCAGACGGAAATATTTCTTACCAAGAAAGTCACCTGAGGTCTGAACTTGGTTTTGCCCCTTCCCACATGCTCTCAGATGGGCAGATGACCACAGTTCCCACTATTCCTGTGGCCAAATACCTGCTCAGACAGAAATATTCTTTTCACTCCTATGTAACAGGGAGACATTCTCATTTTTCTGAGAACATATTCATGGAAAACATAAACCAACTGTCGTCAAAGTTGTATGAAATCAGGAAATGGAGCGGCCGGGAGAAGGCTGCCATGTGGCCGGATGTTATGTATTTCTAATTAGTGCTATACATCTTTCAACAGCAAGTGTCCTTCTGCTGGGAAACACAACACACTGCCCTTGTTATTGTAACTGTCAGAGAAGTGCTTAAACAGATAATCTCCAGGAAAAGTGATAAACACGTCCCCTCTCCCACCAGTGTGTGTGTGCGACGGTGCTGCCAAAGCAAAGCTGTGCTTGACGGCTCCAGGATGGCAAAGCATCCTCCTGCAGGAAATGGGAATGAGGCAGGAGGGGTGGAGAGGGAAGAGGAGGGGAGGAGAGGCAGGCCCACCTGCTTGGACCCTTTAAGCCCAGCCAAGCGACAGTGGTTCAGAATCACTGCTTCTGATCAACTCCTGAGTCAGGGAGAGGTTTGGAGTAAACCAGTATCAGTAGGGATGAGGTTTGGCTGGTCAAAACACAATCTGGCAGTAATGGAACAAACAGAGTTCCCCTGGTGCACACAGCCAGCTTCTTGGCAAGAGGAGAAGAACAGTAATGAAGGGAAGACACAGGATGGATGACACGTAAGTCTGATACCCTGAGAGCAGCAGAAGGAATCAGAGGGCACTGAAGTCCACTAGCTGTTCCAGCAGAGAGAACCAACTATTTGCTTGGCTGCTTCACTAATAGCTGGAGAAAAATGCAGGCAAGACCACTTATTCACTAATTCCCTCCCCACCAGCTCCTCCCAAAGAGAGGAAATGGTCAGTCACCTCCAAACTACCACCACCTGGAGGCGATTTGTTGGCTCTTATCTTTCAGACATAAGGCTGCTTTTCTCATGAGTCAGTCACTAGTCAGACACAGGGCTGGCACAGTTCCTGAGCAGCCCACCAAAACCTCCTTGTCTACAGGAAGTGGACAGTGAGAGCATCTTTTGACTGCTGCTGTTTGAGCCACAGGGTTCTGTGTCAGTTGCTGGCTGAAGAGAAGGTCTGGAGGAGGCAGTCATTGTATAGGAACCAGACTAAATCCCAGAGCAAAAGCAGAGGTGTCTATGCCATCAGGGCATAATTTCATTCCCTGAGGAGCAGAATATATGAGTCAGAAAATCAAGGACCAATACACCCAAGCAAATTATTTGTGCACAATGGCAGAACACAGGCTGACTGAGTAGAAGGCAAGCCATGACACATCCCCAAACAGGGTACAGCTAACAACACAGAAAAATGTGGAAGATAATGTTTCCCTCTAAGAGCCCCTAGTGTCATGCCTGCTACTCCCTTTGGATTTTCTAGGATTGTAAAATGCGCTTCTTTTAGTGAGTAGATGTGGGGCAGGGGAAATCCTGACCTTCTAACAAGGTGACCTCTCCCATTATTTCCAAAAATATTTATTTGCGTGCCCAATTGTGGAGGTATAATAAAGGAAAATAGGATTCTGTCCTTGAGATGATAATCTAATAAGAATACATACCCAAAAAACTATAATTCAAGACAATGCATGCTATGAGGAAAATATAAGATGCTTTCTGTCACCAGAGAGGAAGGAAATTATTTTTAGCTACTGTATATCGGAGAGGGTTTCATGGAAGAGAGCACCTCTGAGCAGGGCTGCAAAAGATAAAGATGGAATAGCAGGATGAAGGAGGGACTGTGTGTACTCAGGAAGCATGTAGGCAGGAACACACCAGGCATGTTCCAGAAGGCAGGCGCTATACTCACTCTGCTGTGTAATGTGGACCACAAAACACAGGACCTGCAATGCCACAGGCAAAGAAAACAGACTTGACAAGACAGGCAGTAAGGAAGGCACTCATTCAAGGTTTCCAAATGAAGCAGAGGTGAGTATTTCATGAATATTAATCTAGTAAAAGCATTTAGGACAGGTTAGGGTAGTTAGAAAAAGCTAACAGGGAGAGAGACCAGTTGGGAAGCTAAGAGGGCATGACCTTGTTTGAAAAAACAGAAATTATATGTAGAGTACTTGGATTGAAAAAGAGTGCACGGATGTCAGAAATGCTGAAGAAAGAAAATCAAGAGAAGGTGGAGATAATGTGGGGAGGAAAGTGATGAACTGGAACAGGTCAAAAATTCTGATAATCTCGGCCGGCTGCAGAGGGTCCTGAGGTCTCAAGAAGGATAATACCTAGTGGTGGCTCCATAGTGTAGTGGTTAGCACATCTGCTTTACATGCAGAAGGTCCTGGGTTCGCACCTGAAGTGGAGCCACGGGCCAGGCCCTGGTGCACCTGGTTCCCAGGGTGAGCCAGGCCCTGGGTGCACTAGGCAAGCCTGTAGGAGGAGACACCTTGCTTTCAAGAGATCTAGTTTTTCAGGGGAAACGGCAACATCCATCAGAGGCGGAAGGGGGTGGAATTAAAGAGGGGAATTAAAAAACAAACAAACAAACAGATAACACCCACCAAATGAAATCCAGGAAAGGGGCAGAAATTTGGGATTGCAGAACACCTGGAGTGAGGGAGGTATGCATCAAGAAGTCCCCAGGATCCTGCCCACTTGGCTCTGGGCCAGTCCTGTCTTTCCAGAACAAAGACACTTCAGGGGGTCAGAAATACTTGAGGAAGACCTTGAAAAAGGAGGCCTGGGAAGTCTGAACTGGCTCTCCCTGTGGAAGCCATTAGATATTCAGCACTTCATTTGTTTCCAATTCTTGTATGAGTGCAGCTCCAGGCTGGGGTGAGAGGCTCCTCTCTGACGTAATCAGGAAGCAGCTGCAAAATTAAGGAATCCCTCATGACATCATAAAAAGGGTCGATGGTTTACTGGGGAAAGTATAAAAATTAATTACATATTCCCACATGACTCCCTTCCCCTAAATCTGTACACACTCCCTCCTACCCTCTCATTTTCTCATCAACAACATCCAGAAGCCACCTCACTAAACAGGGTACAGAAGGGCAAACAAAACCCAGGAAGAGAAAGTTCTCTGACTGCCCAATGCATTTAGAACTTAACAAGTGATACCTTGTCTTGGAATTTTTATACATGTAACATTTTTCCCAACAAAGTTATAAGCCCCTTAAGGAAAACAGCTATGTCAAGACTTCATGTCCTTGAAAATTAGCACCATGAAGAGTTCAAAAACATTTGTTGTTTACAACTGTAGGTATACCTCCCTCTCTCATTTGTGAATCCTAACCATAAACAACATGATTCCACTGTGGCAGAAATAATAACTAAGATATATCAAGACCTGTGTTAGGCACAAGACATTTCTATATTATCTTAAAGCTTTAAAAAATTTGCAAAGGAGTATTATTCTGTCATCAGAGGGAAAGGAAATCATTTTTGACAGTTGAGGAAGCAGACCCAGAGAAGTTAAATGACTTGCCCAAGGTCATAGAGCCAGTCAGTAAGTGTCAGAGCTGAGACTTGAATTCAAGTCTATCTGCTCTTGTATCCACAGTTTCCATACCTGGCTTTCAAATGCCTGTGATTCAAGCTTCAAACTCCAACTTCTCCTTTTTCCTTTGCTACAAACATGAAAACCTCAGACTACTCCAACCACAGTTCTGCACAAAAAGCTTTGAGATACCAACTATGTGGAAACCAAAATTTAAAACATAATACCATTTAAAATAGTGCCCAAAAAACTGAAATAGGTATAAATTTAACAAAGTATGTATAGGAACCCCATGCTGAAAATTACAAAATACTGATGAAAGAAATCGAAGACCTAAATAACTGGAGAGACTTCCCATGTTCATAGTTGGAAGACTCTTTGTAGACATTGTAGATATCTCAGTTCTCCCCATAAAGATGTATAGACTTAACCCACTGACTACCAAAATTTCAGCAAAGTTTTTGTAGACAAAGACAAGGTTATTCTAAAGTTTATGTGAAAGCTAAAATAATTTTGAAAAAGAACGAAGTGAGAATAATCATTCTTTCCAAGGTTAAGTCAAAGGAAAAAGGATAGCCCTGTCAACAAATGGCGCTGAAGCAATTAAGACACCCACAAGTGAAAAAAAAAAAAGAACCTTGACCTAAGTCTCACACCTTATATGAAACTTAAACTAATGAAAATGGATCAAAGATTTAGATGAAAAACATAAGACATAAAACTTTTTGGAAAAATAATAGAAGAAAATCTTCAGGATATTCTTAGACTTGATACCAAAACTGAAATCTATAAAAGGAAAATTGATATGCTAAATCTTACAAAAATTAATAACTTTTACTCTGCAAAAGACTCTAAGAGGATGAAAAGAAAAATTAGAGACTGGGAAAACATATTCGCAAATTATACATCTTACAAAGAACTAGTATCTAGACTATATAAAGAGCTCTCAACTCAACAGTAAAAAATCCAATCAATCAGAAAATGGGCAAAATATACTAAATGGACATTTCACCAAAAAGGATATTCAGATGAAATATAAGCACATGGAAAGATATTCACTATCACTAGCCTTTACAAAAATGAAAATTACAACTACAATGAGATATCACTAAACATCTACTGGAATGACTAAAACAAAAAATGACTAAAACAAAAAATAGTAACAAATCGAAAAAGCTGGTGAGGATGCAGAGAAACTGAATCATACACACACTGCTGATGGAAATGTAAAATGGTACAACCACTCTAGAACATAGTTTAGAATTCCCTTTAAAACTAAAAATGTGCTTATGATATGAACCAGCCCAGCAATCATACTCTTGGATGCTTATCTCAGAAAAATGAAAACTTATTTTTGCAAAAAAAATCTGTATACAAATGTTCGTGGCAACTTTATTCCTAATACCCTAAAATTGGAAACAACTCAAATGTCCTTCAATGGGTAAATGGTTAAACTGTAGAAACAGCCATACCATGGAAAACTGCTCAGCCATAAAAAGGAAAAAAACTACTGACATATGCAATAATGGGGATAGACCATCAGGGAATTACACTCAGTGAAAAGAGCCAATTTCAAAAGGCTAAATATTGTATGATTCCACTTATATGATATTCTTGAAATAATGTAATTACAGAGATGGAAAACAGGGGTTAGGATTTGGGGATGGGATGGAGCAGGGATGGTTGTTAAGGGATAGCAGGAGGGAGCTTTGTAGTGATGGAACAGTTCGGCATCTTGACCGGTAGTAGTCACATGAAGCTACCTATGATAAAACTGCATAGAACTACACATGCAAACACAAACAAGTACAGGTATAACTGGTAAACCCTGAGTAAGGTCTGTGGATTTTACCAACGTGAATTTCATGGTGTTGATACTACACTAAAGTTAGGCAAGACGCTAAAGTACTTTCTTTTTTTTACGACTTCCTGTGAATCTATAATTATTTCAAAATAAAGGTTAAAATACATAAACAAATACAAGTAAACAAATAAAACCCCCAAAGACTAATATAGGATTCCAGAAACTTTTCTCTTTTACATAGAAAAGGACTACATAGACATTTTGGGGACATTTTCTCAATTAGCTGATGACTGTGTGCAGGTGCTGCAGCCACTCGTTCTCATCTTGTGCTGCTTTCACCTGAGCGGCTGGAGATGCTAGCTGTGTGGCTCCTTATCTGGACTGAGCAAAAACCTGCCAGGGGCAACCAAAAAGAAAATAAGAAAAAGAAGGAAGAGTTGAAGACAAAACTCCTGTCTAAAGAATAGGAGTAAAGCAAGAGAATATCATCAAGGCTATGTATGACTCACCGGATCAGTAAAATCCATGTCAAGCAGCACAAAGTGAAGGTGATGAGAAAGTGAAGAAAGATGACAAGATGAACGAATTGCAGAAGCTAAGTGAGCTGTTTAAACATGTTTTTGCTGCTCAAAAAATAAGTAAAGGTATAAATCTCAAACGATGGTATGTGCATTTTTCAAACAAGGGCAGTCAGGGGAAAATGTTGCTTAAAACATGAACCTTAGCATTGTTTTCTTCATAAATGAAATTACTTATACATTTTCAGTGTTGCACTGCTCTGGACCATTAATCAGATAAATATTAAGTTTTAAAAATTGGCAGGATCAGCTGCAAAATGTTAAATTGATCCTTTGCCAATAAATCTGTAAAGATCAAACTCTAAAGGAAATAGATTTCATTAAAATAAAAAAAAACCATTTGCTCTTCAAAAGACAAAAAAGAAAAGAGAAGCCACAAAGAAAATTTTTCTAAATGGGAAAAAATAGCTGTAAAACGTATCTGACAAAGGATTCAAACCTGGAATATATAAAGATCTTTCAACTTAATAATAAAACTTAAAAAATGAGCAAAGATATGTGGATGGCAAATAAGTACATCCTCAATATACACTTATGATAAGATGCTCCAATATTATTTACCATCAGGGAAACAAAACATAAATAAATACAACTCCACACCAATTAGGATGGCTATAATCAAAAGGACAAATAGAATAAACAAGTGGGAGGATGTGAAGTAACTGGAACCCACACACTGATTTGGGAATATAAAATGATACAACCACTTTAGAAAAACAGTTGTGAAGTTTCTTAATAAGTTAAAACATGCATTTACCCAATGATCCAGCTATACCACTCCTACAGACTTTCCCAAGAGAAATGAAAGTGTATGTCCACACAAAGATTTATACTTGAATGTTCCACAGGTTTTATTCATAACAGCCAAAAACTGGAAAAAACCCTAATGTCCATCAACAAGAGAATGAATAAACAAATATGGCATATCCATACAATGGAAGATAAGCAACAAAAAGAAACAAACTACTGATTCATTCAACATGGATGAATGTCAAAATTGTTATGTGTAGTACACAAGATGGGCAGAGGGGACTGAATAATCCTAGAAAATGCAAACTAATGTACAGTACCAGAAAGCAATTCAATGTGCGGCTTGGGAGGGGAGTGTCAGAGAAGAATGGATTACAAAGGGGCACAAGGAAACTTTTGGTGATGAAGGATATGTTCACTATCTTGATGGTGGTGATGGTTTCATGAATGTACACGTCAAAATTCACCAAATTGTATGCTTTAAATATGTGCGGTCTAAAATACATCAGTTTATCTCAATAAAACTGGTAATTTTTTTAAATAGAGAAATAATATTCTGAAGGCTAGTCTGACTCATTTCAGATTTTAAGAGTTCATAACTTATAGTCTAATTTGATAAAGAAAACTGGACATCACTGAGTGCCTACTATCTACCAAGGCCCTGGGCAAGATGTTTTGCATATTTTATCTAATCTGACACTTAGAAAACCCCTGCGAACTGGCAGTGACATTTCCTACTTTACAGACAAGGAAACCAAGCTTCAAAGAGGATAAGCTAACTTTCTTCATCAAGGTCACGCAGATGATAAATAGCTGAGTGGAGAAGTCAGATCCTTGACCTGTTTGATTCCAAAGCGTTATAGCATTTATAGCATTACAACACAACTGCTACTTTCTCAAGGTGAGAAAATGATCTACAGAAGTACCAGGCCTCCAGAGAACAGTTTGGCTTTCCCTCCCCCTTTATATGGCACTCTGGGATCGAGAAATGTCACCAGGGTCCTGTCAATACATCTTGGCAAGAAAGACAGCAAAGAAGTGCTTAGTTTTTTCTAGAAAATACTCATGCAATTTAGAAATGATACTCCTATGGATTTTCTGGGAAATCAATCAATCAATCACCAGTCAAAACACACTCTGTCCATTTCTACCCTAGTTGTGTCTTTGGACTGGTATTTTTGTCACTCAGAATTTCCTACCGCATTCCAGGGTTATTCAAAAACATGTCTCCTCTTGGGCACACAGAGCTGCTGTCAACACAATGCCATGCTGGCACCAGCTGAGTCCCTCAGGAATGGAGCCCAGCAGAAGAGGGCCGGCCTGCCATTCAGCATCTCATTTGGAAGAGTTACAAGTAGATCTTGTAGGGCAGTTTCTGCTTCTACATTGCTTGCCAGAGGTTTTTGGGAAGCTTGCCTCCCAATATTTGGGGGAATCAAAGGAAGAATAAACAAGAATGGCAGCTTCTTAATTACATCAGGCAGGTAAGTCCCTATGAAATTCCATCAGAACTTCTTGTGTCAGAAGTTACTTAAGGTTGCGGAGAAGAAGTAGAGGTGGCTTCTTAAGAGGCATGCTCATTAGTCAACCTAGAAGGAAGCTTTTTTACAACACTGAGAATTAATATAGCTATATCCCTTCTGATAGAGCAAGCAGAGATTTGGCAGTTGATTCAAACAGCTTGAAACCCGCCTTTGTGAGTATGAAGTTTCAGGAGCAAGTAGGACTTAAAGTAAAAGTTAATGAAAGATAATGCCTACAGACATCCTGATTCAGAGAAAGCTCCTTTGATATCAGAGGCAGACAGAAGAGTACTCAGCTTCCATATTAACAGATTAAACCAATTTCTTTTCATTTCATGCCTTCTTGAAAAATTTTAAAGTGTGGCAGAATTTGTAAACAATGCAAAAAAAATTTTTTTTCTGAGACAGGCAGGGCAGAGAGGTACCCAGGATAGGAAGATCTCTTAGACTTCTGAGGAGCTTCCAGAAAGATTAGAGCCATCAAGCAAATTTTCAAAAGAGTACTGTCCTGAAAAATGGGGCCAATGATTAAGTCATAATTCTTGGGTGGAATCCTTGTAAATATCCAGATCTACACATTCACTTGGCTCTGCTCCAGCAACTTACCTTAAAAAGTTCCTCAAAGCTTTATAATGCAGGATCAATGCCCAAACCAGAGTGAGTAAGTATTGACTTCATCCAACCCCACCTACCATGTAACATGTAGTTTTAAGTAGAAAAGAGGCCAGGAGAATAACAGCTAAATAAAGCAATTATGCTAAAGAAGAAGTAAGAAAGGTAGCACTCAGATGACTAGAAACCCACTGAGGAGTTTCTAGTTAGTCCAGATTTACAAGCTTTAGAAAGGATATCCCTGTTCGTACAGCCCTTCCAAATGTATATTCAGTCTGCTGACTAGTCGGTTGTCAACAATACTTACTGAAATCCATGTTCATTGTTTTAAACTAGATTTATACTTTTTTATTTACATTTACTCTTTCACATGTATTCCACAAAAGATTTTTGACAGCTTAAGACAAAATCATGTACAATGAAAAAAAACATTAAAGTAGATGTAGAAAATCAGGACCAAGAAAAGGAAAATACAAATATGTCAATCACATGGGCTAACAGCTTGCCATGAATGAACTTAAAATTTACCTCTAATTTTCCTGGCAGTCAAAGCAAAAAAAGGAAACACCAACGACTGTATAGCTGTCATTATTGGAAAGGAGTAAATATATCAGTTCTTCAGGAAAAACATCTTTTCTCAGCATCGAGTTCTAAAATAATTTTTTTAAAACATGGACTGTATGCAAGGAATACTGTATGAAAAAAATGAACAAAGATCTTGAAAAGGTCTTTAAAACACATGGCCTTGTACTACATATTGTTAAAAGATACCCAAGAAATAATATCCTAAAGTTCTCCGTGTGGTGAGACATATGTATCACAATCTAAGAATGTTTTTCCAAAAACACAGATATGAAATATTTTCTATATTAATAGGTATACAGTGCTTTAAGGAAATCTTTAAAACTAAGTTAAAATAATATTAAATTAGATAATTTTAAATTAGATGATGATTCTTATTCTAAAAAAATCTGTGAAGGGTTTAAGCAAAGATTCCTGATGTATAATGTCATTTGTTTACCCAACATTCAGTATGTGACAGAGAGACTAAGGTCCAGAAAAACTCAAGTAAAAGTGCTATCTATATGCAATTAATGACCAAAGACTGAAGTATTCTAAAATCTTAAAGAAAATCCTAAATACATGAGAAAGTGACATACGCTATAAAAGATTCTTGTTTAAAAAAAGCCAAATGACATATTAACACGTATATACTATTACATATACACATACATAAAGACATATAGATACAAAGATCTAAACTGTAAAATTTATGAACATTTTGAGGGTATTTCTAAAACAAAAAGTACAACAGCATGCTATAAAGCAAAGAGATTTAAAGGCTAAATTTATATTTGAACACTGGTATAGAACAAAGCTCTGTAATTCTGAGATTAGAATCCCCTGCCAAACAGTTTTTAAGTACCAGTTCAACTTCATTTTCTTGGTAAGATTTCCTTCGTTTGGAGGGCAGAATTGACCTGCTTCTGCCTCGTTCAAAAGACCAAAAAGATTTATTTATAGAGCACTGCCTTGCTTCTTAAAAAGAGTCCACACCACAAGATTGTGAGTAACAACAGTTAAAAAGAAATAAAATAGCAAACCTGCCTCTATGCCCCTGAATAGCCATTCGTCTTTACCCACTCTCCAAAGCCTACCTCTTTCCTCTCCATTATCTAAGTCCTTCCTTTAAGGCTCACCATATATTAAGTCTGTACTGTGCTGCCTGATAGGCCTCCTTCCTCTGGACTTGAAGTATTTCTAACCATAACATGTACCAGGCATGTGGCTCAAAGCTGCCCTCGCACAGGATTTACAATCCATCAAGCTTCCCCCACTAGGCTGGAAATCCCACTAAAACAGAGTCTACAGTGTTGACTCCAGTAAATTCCAACCACTTACCAATGTGCCTGGTCACCAGAGTTGATCTGTTCTGAGTAGTATCTCACTTAGTGCCGGATCAATTCATTTCCTTATTTATACAGTCAGCCTTTACTAAACAGCTACTACATACCCCATGCTAGGCATTTAGTTTTCAAAGATGCAATCAGATATGAACTGAACTCTCAAGGAGTTGAAGTCCAATAGGATTTATGCATGTAGTTAACTATAAATGAAAGAAGAAAGTGAAAAATATCTTTAGAGGTAAAGATAATGTGCGAAATGATATGAAGAAATTCACTGCTACAAAGTTTGGACCGGAAAAGAATGCAAACAATCTAAATGTCGATGAGTAGAGGACTACTTAAACAAAGTATGAGACATTCATACAGTAGAACGGATGGCCACTAAGAAGAGTGAGATACTCTATTTGTAAAACTACACATAAACAAAAATGATATATTTATTAAAGCTATTATTTATTTATCAAACCCTTACTAGGTGCCAAGATGGAGAGAGGGCAGAGGGGCAAGCAATATGCAGAAAGAAGCAGAGGAACCGGAAAAAGATTTCTTGGTTCCAATCCCTTCTGCAGACCTGGCTTATCCTTGTCCTCAAGGTCTCTGCAATACAATTCCTCTTCTTGTTTAAGATATTTCAAGACGGTTCTTGTTATTTTCAAACACTCCTTACACACAGGGTAAAGAAGAAAAAAGGTGGGGTTGGCATTTGTCAAAATGCATCAAACTGAACATTTAAAATCTGGGCATTATTGTTTTATGTAAATTATACTTTGACTTAAAAATAGAAACAATGAGGCTGAAACACATGGAAGACACTGGTACCAATGACAGAAAGAAACAGCTCTGGTGGGGCAGCAGATGACTTGGTGCACTGCCCAGATCACCTCTGGGACTAAAGCACTCAAGCTTCCAACTGTTCAGAGTGTTGGCAGCAGCAGATCTCAGCTGATCCCTCTTCCAGACTTGTTCTTAGCTGAAGAAATGCATCTCCCCAATGTCGCTCCCCCTCCCCAGGGGTAACTCACACTCAATGGTTGACTGAAGGGTGGGTTGGGGTATGATTCAACCCCTGTGGCCCAATTTGAGACTACAATGAAGGGTTAGCCCTACTCCAGAGCTCTATGCAGAACTGACTAAGGCCTTTGTTACAGCTGTAGTACAGTTTAATTTCTCCCTCTGTCCCATCCTGCTTCTTTCACACCCCCTGTGAACAACTTCCTGGGGGAAAGTGCAAATCTCCATCTTAAAAGTTTGCTTCCACCTGATTTGCAATACGTGAAAAACACAGTAAGTAAATTTTTATTAAGCCTTAGATCCCAGGTGAAAATGTCCAACAAGAAATTAGAAATGTGGGCTAAAGCTCAGGAAAAAGATCTGGGCAGGAAAGAGATTTGGGAGCCATCCACAGAGAGGTGACTGTTAAAACCATGAGATTTTACAATACACAAATAGGGAAAGACTGAAGAGAGGAAGGCCAAGGTAACATTACTTAGTAAGTGCTGATATTTAGGATGCTGGACAGAAAAAAAAAAAAAAAAGGAAGACCTAAGAAATAGGCAGAAGAGAAGGGGAAAACAGAGAATACAAAGTCATGATCACTGAAAGCATTTCTAGAATGTTGGCAGTCAAGAAAGGCAAGTGCTACCCAAAAAGCTAAGAATGAGACACTCAATGCTTAGCAAAGCCCTGTTAACTGAATTGATTGGGACAGACAGTCTGCAGGATGCTCAGCTTTTGTGAGGTTGTCTTCATCAGTTAGTATACTAGAGGACAGGTGGAGAATTTATCTGAACGCCCTGAAGTAGACCCACCGTTAGGCTGGTCAGCAAAGAAAAGCTGAAATGGCACAGTGCATAAACCTAAATGAGCCAAGACAGAGGTCACCTGCTTGAGCAATTTGTTAGAAACTCCATTCTAAAAGACTTCAAGAAAATTCCCAGGGATCTTCTGAACAAACAGCTGAGATCCTTGAGAAGGACCACTGTCCTTATTGAGCCAATTCAAACCTCAAACTCAATGACATTCAAATACATAGAACTAATTCTAACATACGTTTCTTTTTCATCAGGCTATGAGGAATCCACTTATAGACATTAGCAACATCATAACTGCTTTGAGTACAAACAAACTCTTCTTAGCCACAGCACCCTAAAGTAAATAACATACCATACAAACAACTAAAACCAATCCTTGGCTGGAGTAAATAGAAAAGAATTTACCTTCTGTAAGCAGAAAGAATTTACCTTCTACTTCTGTGCCCAACACAGCTATACAATATTCTTCAATGACTCACTGACTTTCCCTGTTTTCATTTGGGTGTGGCTGGGAGATCCCTACATCTATCTACATCTCTTGCCTTAACTCCTCCTGCCCAACCTACAATTAAAGGCCAAGGCACAAAACATCTCAGACTCCCTAATGTAGCTATATTTCCTGCAGAGATCTGAAAACCTGCTGGGGTTCCAAAAGTCAGCACCAATTTCAAATCTGATCAGCATCTCTGAAAGTCACAGTTACCATACAGCTGAATAAAATATTTTTTCATAAATTTAACGCCAGCGTGTCTGTGTTTGGAAACTTTGAAAATAACATGTTGTATGGTTTACTGCACTGGAAAAGGTGCCAACAGAGTTTCAAAGGAAGGGAAGTGTATAACTGTTTCCTTTCAAATGCATTTTCCAGTGGGATCCATTCAGGGTAAAGGCTGGAACTAACTAAAACATTATTAAAAACTGTTATGGAAAGAGACAGGGAGATGGAAAAAGATAGACCCAAAAAAGTGAAATACATAACCAAGAGTGAGACAGACATACAAGGAAAAGAAAGGGGATCTGGGCAGAGAGATAGGTTGGACAGGGAAATGGGGTGAGACAGAGTTTTGTCTGGCAGTTGCTGTTCATGGTCTCATATTGTTGCAGATCAATCGATCAGGGCTGCAGTGCTGCTGGCCCAGTGGCACAAGACAAACCACAGAGTTGGCTTTAAGTTCGGCACTTGCGAACTGCTGACCTTCAGTTTTCAAACCAAAAATATTCTTTGGGAAACAGTAATACCAGGTTCAGCCCAACCAGCCAAGCAAAAACAAGGACTACTAACCTGAAGTAACACCCTATTCAGTTACATCAGGCACCAACCCTTCACAGCCATTAACCGGGAAGTCTACAAACCTGAAACCATACCCCACCAAAAACTAACTCCAGGTTCTGACTCAACCAACTAGGCAATGATAACTAGAAAAGCTAAAACAAGTGGCATGATGTTTCAAATTTGGCTTTACCAGGACCTACTCAAGCAGGAAGGCCAGTCCTTACTTACACAGCCAGAGATAAAGCAATTCTTTCTCAGGTCACATGTGCATGCATGACTCTGGTGGAATCTGCATGCAATGCTTAGAGCAGGGTTTGGCGCTGACCTACAAAGTAATTACATTTCCAGACAAAGAATTAACAAGTTGTAGTAAGTGAGGTTTTGTTTTTGTTTTTGTTTTGTTTTTTTGCTAAATTCATCTAAGCTAGGGTGATGCTAAAATTGATCTCCTGAACTGGAATACTTACTTATGAGAGTAAAAGGATGTCTATTAATAACTCATAAACAGGGTCTGTTCCTGAACAACCAGGACTTACCTTCACCCTAGCCTAAGCCATAGTAGCTTTTCTTCTCCATGGGTCAATATTATAAAAATTTAGCTCAGAAGAATCTTTTTAAAAAGCCAGGACTGCTCCTGATTAGTGCCAAAGCACTTTCTTTGCGAGTTCCTCCAATGGAGAGGTAAACAAATCAATTAAGCTAACTACAAAAACTAACAAGACAGACTGAGCTGACAATCAGAATTCTGGAGGTTAAAAATTCCAGGCAGCAGCTTCAGGAGAAAAGGAAACTGTGCCACAGATGGTGCTGTTGAGGCTGATTTGCCAGGCCTCTCAGTGCTAGGCCCTGATGCCTTAGCCAGCTTTAAACAGGGGAGGGCGGGCAGACCTTGGTGCAAGTTTGCTGAGTTCCAGGCCATCATTCTTGAGGGTGTAATAACCATGGGCTGCAGCACACATGTTGAGGGATGAGGGAAAAAAATAAACAGAAAGACAAAAGAATGAGGATGCACTGCCAATTTCAATTGTGCAGCTTTTATTTTTAAATGCTTATCAAGCTGAGAGAGAGCAGAGTTCTTGGAAAACAAGGTTTCCTTTTTTCCAATGCCAGCGTAAAACACCCTCAAGGACGGGCACTGCACAGACTGTAACAACAAGGAACGTGGCTCTGCACCCTCCCAGCAGCACAGTCCACCATGGGTCCCACGCTGCTCTGATTTCGGCTCAGCTGAGAACTCGAAATAACAGGCCCACCGCCTCTGGTAAAAACTGCTCTTTTTAAATTTTTTATTAATCTCCAAACTGGCTGT
Organism: Eonycteris spelaea; assembly: GCA_003508835.1. Lineage (NCBI taxonomy): Eukaryota > Metazoa > Chordata > Mammalia > Chiroptera > Pteropodidae > Eonycteris > Eonycteris spelaea. Next base: position 3,069,003 of record PUFA01000181.1, read on the forward strand.
GTTAGAATTACGGGCCATTACCTACCAACTCTCTTCGCTAATAAAATAAATTTGTAAAAGGCCTAATTACTACTTTTACTGAACTACACTGCCTGGGGATCAAGTACAGGAAGCTGAGGGCTCAAACAGTTGTCAACTAGGGGATGATGGGGAGGGGATCGGGGGAGGTCCAAGAGTTACCAGCAGGAGAGAACATGAGGTCCACAGGAGTCTCAGAGCCCATACCCAAAAAGAAACTAAAGGGCACTAACTCTGTTTTTGTTCTAAATAGCGCCATGAGGATCCATGCCTTCATGGCATTTGGGGAGGGCTGTCACGAGTTATACAGGCCTATGCTGCCCACGCCCAGCTCAGCAGTAAAAGAGTACTACAGTCCAAGACTGATGGATCCAGGCTGGACTCCCAGCAGACAGCCTGGCAGAGGCTGACCAGCCATCTTCCCACCTATCACACTCTATCCTTCCACCCCAAACCAGACCCCCAAAGAGGAAAAACAAACAAAACAACAAATGCAGGCAATTGCACAAGAGCTTTATCATGAAGGCAGGCTGAATGCAACAACTTCTGGGCTGTGCCCTGCACCTCATCCCAGAACACTGATTACAAAGCTGGAAACATTACTCACACGCTGAGCCAGTCGGCCCCTCATCCAGGGCTGGTGCTGAGAAGTCTGACTAGGAACCAGCAGTCAACTCTGACACACTCATTTATAAAAGGTACGTATTAAACAAACTAGTCCAACCTTAGATAAAAAGGAGAAAACACTGACTGTCATTCTTAATTGTCCACAAAGAATTCTCCTAGCAAATCCCATGCATTTTGTGGACTTTGATAAGCAGTATTTCTGCTCCAGAGAACATTACTGCCCAACAATGTCTTTTTTGAAGAATCCTGATAAGAAACCCTGCTATGGCAGGTGAGTTAAACCTGTGGCAGACATCCCTTTTGGGGATGACCAGACTGGAACATGGTATTTCACTGAGGCAGAGAGGTCTGCAGTTACTCTCTGCATGCCACATGTTTAACCCTAAAGAACTGAGGAATGCTCTCAACAGGAAAAACACAGCAGCAAACGCTATGATACCAAAGCCACAATTCCATGGGCCCCTGGAGTCTCTCAAACTAAGCTGCCAGCTAGGGAGCTAACACTAGCTTTGGATAAAATGCAGCTCTGGTAGAGTAATTAATTTTTTTCTTAACTGGGATTACATTAATTTTCAAGGACTAATGGAGTCCAGCTGTAATGGGAAGAGCGGCTGCTGATGCACAAAGGCACTTGCGCGTACAACATTATAAACACACACATACACACACAGACCTATAAAAAGGATCCACTATAACAGGATATTTTTAGTTTCTACATTGCTGCACTAAAAATACAGCCCTGGCTGATACATCATGGCAGAACTATTCTCTCTCTGTCCCTTCAGGAACAGTTTAAAACATTTATTTTTGTTTCCTTTTGCAATGGTCAGAGTAGAGAGAGAAAATAGCAACTCATTGATAAGAGGAAACGAGAGAGACATGAAAAATTGAAAACTACCTAAAAACTCATGGAGAGGTTTATTTTATTAGTTCTTAATAAATATCTTGCAGATTTCCTCAGGAAATACACCAGATCACATGTAAAATAGTTTGATACTGATGTCAACTGCATCAACATATGAAGTCTATTAGGGTGAAGCCGCAGCAGGGTGATCAGCGTGCTGAAAAACTCCACAGTACTGGGGTGGGGGGGGGATCTCACGGCCTTCCAAATTCTTCGAGAGGTAAAAAAGTCAGCCAAGACGCAGAGAGAGAGAAAGAAAGAAAAAAAAAAAGATCCCACATCCTGCTTTCAGCTGCCAGCAATGTGAAGTGCCCAGAGATTAATTCTACGTCTGGCCTGGAAATGTGACTTTAAAGCATGAGGGAGGGGAGTTGGGGTGGGGATAGGGGGATGAGGAGGAAAGAGGAAAGAGAAGGGCAGGCTAACTGAGGCTGGCAGCAGGCCACCAACCCCCTCCCAAGCCATGTTTCAATGTAGACAGAAGTAAACCCCAATAGACAGCAGCGCCTCAGCCTGCCAGGGCCTTACACCAGCTGCAGCGCATCTCGCGCTCTCCACTCAGCCTTAAGTGCAGATGTTCCCTGCAGCATCACTTCCGCTAGACTTTCTTTTAAAGAAATAGCACACATATGTGGAGGCCTTTCCACCACTATCCAATAGGACATTCTTTGCCTTTAAGGGCCTCAAAGCAAGGGCAAAACTCTGAAAGCAGGTACCACAATGGCTGAATGAGCAGCTCCAGTCTTCCTCAAAAAGAAGCATCCTTGGGCTAAAAAGCATTAGTTAATTAATGGGAATTTCTTTACAAATTTGGTTTCCTATTGTCTTCAAAGGAGAAAGAGGGCCCCCATAGTTTGGAGCTAAGAAAAAAAAGGGGGGAAATATGTCTGATTTTAATCCTGGTTTCTCAAAGCAATCTGTGGTAGCATTATCATCAGTGCATTCTGATGGCTTTATCACCAGGGAGTTCACATAAGGCAGTCTTAAAAGAATTTTTTAAAAAAAACATTAATATTTTACTGAGCTAAATTGCTTAGCTGCAAAAAAGACATTAATTTTTAAAGAAATTAACAGTTTGTTAATTTCTTATATGTTTAAACTCCTTCTATACAATCCCAGACCATGATATGTTAACCAATCACTATTAAGTACTAATCTTGAAGTCAGGCTTAAACATTGTTAGAGATTTAATATCATAGTCTATTGTTCTCATTGAGTACATAATCTCGTTAAGGAACCTGTGCATTTTATAAAGCTAAAATAATAGCATTTTTTAGAATAGCTGAATATTCTCTAGTTGGTCTATCAGGTTGTTGGTTCTTCTGGAATGAAAAAAGAGAAAAATCAGTAATGTCAACAGAAAACAAAGCAGTTAGTAAACCCTCAGAAAGTTGCTTTGTTTGAAATTCAAGGTCAAGAGAGGAAATAGAATCTTCTCTTAAGGAAAGGAGAGAAATACCAGCAATCAGTGGTAAACATACTATGGTGAGGTTTAACTCAACAAATATTTCTTAAATGTCTTTTATGTACAAGGTACTACTAGATGTAGAAACAGATTTAGAAGAGGTTAAGTAACTTGCATGATACAGCAAATAACACAACCAGAATTAGGACCTACCTTTATCTAACTTCAAATAATTTTTTATCATTACATTTCTAAAAATACATTCCTTATTACAAAAATACTGTGATGATTACAGAAAACTACAAAAACAGAGAGAAAACAAAAGAAAATTTAAAATGTCCACAATTCCACAATCCTAGAGAATCATGATTAAGTTTTATGAATGTATCTATATTATTTTATAAAAATGTGATCAATTGCAATGTTCATAATCATGGTACCACATGGCCTGCAGAGAAAGGAGATATCATGGTTTTGGTAGCTGACCCCATCCCAAGAGTCACCAAGAAATCACCCAGAAAACAGAAACATCATGACCTTACTTCCCATACTGGGAAGCATACATCTGTTCTATCCCTGTATCTCTGAGTTCCTTAAAACAAAGAAATGTCAAAGATATCTATACTCTACCTCCTGAACATCCCTGAGTCCAAGATAGTCAGGTGTACTGACTTACTCAGCAGTAATGCTGTCCTTAATACACCTTCTACAGTGCTTCCAAAGCCAAGACTAACAATGAAAAGGGCCACGAGAGATTATACAAATGTCTCTGGCAGAGTATGGTTCCATGAGATGGTGGCTTGTGGGCCCCACACTGGCACTGCCTTACTCCCCTGCTGTTCAGCTCAATAGATGATTTATTCTAAGAGCTGTTACTTTAATATCAAGACATACTTTCTTAATAGCATTCTACACAGACCATTCATTCATCAGTGAAAAGTAAAATAGCCACAAAAAGCAACCAGGCTCTTTCCTCCATGAAATGGCAAGACAACATGACCACTCACCTACGTATCGATGCTATTCTCCAAGCAAAGCTATTATTATTCCCAGCTGGCAAGCTGTCACCTAAGGTGAGATGAGGTGAAAGGTCTGACCCTGACAATGTAGTCCATGATGACTCCAACCTTACCCCACCCAAAGTAATGTATAAAAATGGGCTGATCTACTCTCACAATGTGTCACATTATTTATGCGAAGTTTTTACTCTCACAATATGTCACATTATTTATATAAAGTTCCTCACTTCTCCTAACAAATGGTGCTGGGATTCCCTACAGCTGATGGAAATGAAATTTACTGTACAACTAGTTAAAAAATTTTTCCAGTGGAAAGGCTTTAAGCTTAAGAGTAATGGAATAAATCACAAAGGAGAAAAAGTGACACTTTTAATTATATAAAATTTAAAAACCTTTATATGTTAAAAAAAATAATTGAAAACCAAATGTAAATAAAAAAATTACCAATGACTATAGAAAGGTCTTGCTTTATATAAAATACATATAAAGCTCAAATAGATTGATATATGAGATACTAAGCTAGAATAGAAAAACAAGCAGAGGACAAGACTATCAAGAACAATAAATGATTAATAAACCAGGAAAAAAATATGTTCATTCTCACCAATAATCAAAGAAATGCAATTTAAAATAAGATGGGTTGGAAGATAGTTTGACAGTTTCTTATAAAACAAAACATTGCCTTACTGTATGATCTAGCAATTGCACTCTTTGGTATTTAAATGAGATGAAAACTTATGTCCACACAAAAACCTGTACACAGATATTTACAGCAGCTTTATTCATAATTGCCAAAAATTGAAGCAACCAAGATCCTTCAGTAGGTTAACAGATAAACTGTGATATGTTCAAATATGAAATATTATTCAGTACTAAAAAGAAATGAGCTATCAAGCCATGAAAAGACAGGGAGGAATGCATGTTACTAAGTAACATGCACATTACTAAGTAAAAGAAGCCAATCTGAAAATGCTACATATTGTATGATTCCAACTATATGACATTTTGGAAAAGGCAAAACTATAGAGACAGTTAAAAGATCAGTGACTGCCAGAGATTAGGGGGAGAGAGAAATAAACAGGCAGAGCACAGAGGATTTTTAGGGCAATGAAACTCTTCTGTATTATACTATAATGGTGGGTACATGTCATTACTTATTTGTCAAAACCCACAGAATTTACATCAAAAGTGAGCCTCAATGTAAGCTATAGACTTTAGGTGATAATGATGTGTCAATGTAGGTTAGTCTATTGTAACAAATGTACCACTCTAGTTCTGGATATTGATAGTGGGGAGATTGTACATGTTTAAGGGGCAAGAAGATAAATGGAATCGCTGTACTTTCCAATCAATTTGCTATGAACCTGCATATTGATAACATGAATAACCATGGAAACTTGTCACCCTGTGAAAACTGACATATATGCTTTGGAAATAGTCAAAAGCTGCTTGGAACGAGTTTCAAAACAAAGGATGGTAGCAAGCTAGGCAATGGAACACAATTTTCTGCATGCTATATAATGGCTCTGAAGGCCACTACAAGAAGGACTCCCAAAGACATCTTTAATGATGGCAATATCAAATAAGTAATGCCTTTTCAAAAGGGCAACTTTAATAGTTGAAACTTATTTGGATGCTCAAGTTACAGTGTTTATTAAAAATAAACTTTGTTTATATAGCTATGTCCTATTATTCCCTTTTCAAAGAATAAAAATAAGTTTAACCCACTGACAAATTTAGCATTTTTTTAAATCTAAAGAAACCAAAACTGACCTTTTACAATGTCACTACCTACAGGAAATTAGAACTGGCATAACCCTGACATTACTAAATGAGATTTTTAAAAACTGCTAAAATTTTATAATTCATATTACATGACTAATTAAAATCTTTTATCAAGATTAATTCTGGAGGCCAACAACACTATCAAAAGTTTTAATTCCTAAAATAATGAGTTCAGAGAGAGACATTTAAATAATGTTTCCTAATATCCATGTGCAAATGTGTTTATGACACAAATCTACTAGTCTGTTTCAAAATGATTTCTTTATATTGACTTATGTTCAACATGTTTCAGTAATTTCTGTTGTAAGGAGAACTTGAAGTAGCAAGTTGCCACACAATTAACTAGATCACCCACGTGGTGACCTTAACCACTTGGTATCACAGCTGGAGACTCAAAATTGACTGCCTCTTGATTATATATCTGTCCTTTTGATGGCCTACCCTTAAGTAACAAGTGGGAAAATTGCATTAGTAAACAAATGTGTTTGTATCCAATCTCCCTTGTCATTCTAATAAATATTCATTTAAAAAATTTGCTATGAACCTAAATCTTCTCTAAAAAATAAAGTCCATCAAAAAGATTTGCTTCTATCATTTATACAATATATGAATAACTACATCGTGCCAAGGATGATAAAACCTTAAAAATAATGCTAGAAAGAGGTGGTAGTTGGGCATTTTCAAACACTGTAGCTAAAAGTGTAAGCTGGCACAACTTCATAAGTAATCCAGCATCACATATCAAAAGTGTTAAGACTGCACCAATGTTAACCCAATGAACTTAATTTTAAAAAGTGTTAAGACTTCAAACCTTTTAACCCCAAAACTGAGCTTCTAAAAATATATTCTAATAAAATATGAAATACAAAGTTTTTATGTACAAAGATCTTAATTACATCATTATTTACAATATTAGAAGTGAGAAAAAACGTCCAAAACAGAGAAATGATTAAATGAATGTTAAAATATTCATGAGAACATTATTTAGCTATTAAATATGTTTACAAAGAATTTTCAATTAGCAATATTCATGCCTTGGGTAAACCTCAGTGGCTACGATACTGCCACTGCGCAAAGCTTACAAAGAATTTTATAACTCAACACTTACAATAAGTGAAAACAGTAAAATCAAACATTTTGTATTCATTCAGTTTCCTTTCAACTGTGTAAAAAAACCTTGAGTACATACATACATACACACAGAAAGGAAGGAAAGAAGGAAGGAAGGAAGGAAGGAAGGAAGGAAGAAGGAAGGAAGGAATAGCATTGCTGAGAAGTTGGCTTACAGGTGGTTTCCACCTCTTTTCTTACCTTTTTAGTACTAAACAAAATGCAAAATGTTAAATCTTAAAAAAAAATTAATTAGTTTTCATTAAAAGGAGGACAGTTACTCCAGTATGGTGAAAGTAAAAATATGGTAAATGAATAGAGAAAGAGAAATAAATAATATTTATAGGCAGGAAGAAAGGGCAGAGAATAAATGAAGAAAGATTTAGGAGACCAGAAAAAACCACTTATGCTGTTCTCAAAGAAATTTTGCTTTCCAGAGCCCCAAAGACACTGACTCCAGGATTAACGCAAAATACTAAGGCATGCCTAACATTTTAATTTAATACCAGGATACAAAATCTGCATTTGAAAATTATATTTTCAGAAACATTACCTTAACAAAACAAGGAAAGACAGTAAGAGTATGAGCTATGACCCAGATAACATATATCCTTGGCCTTGCCATTCGATCTTCATTGCCCAGACAGACTTGCTGACAAACTTTATTCTTGACTTGAGCCCAATTAAAAACATATTTATTGAGAACTTAGAGCACACTAGGCACTGTTCTAGATGCTTACAATACATCAGCGAATAAAATAAGTCAAGGATCCCTATCTGCAGGGAGTTTACGTTTTTGCAAAGTAGTAGCAGGGGAAGATAAGTAATAAACATATGCACAAAATAAGTTATCTAGTATTTAGAAATTAAGTGTTATGAAAAAAGAAAGCAGGGCAGGATAGGAGAGATCAGGTGTATAGGGTGAGAGTGCAGCAGTATTAATAGGATCATCGGGGTAGGACTCATGGAGACAATGTTTAAGCAAAGACTTATAGGAGGTGAGGTACCTGCCATGCAGATAGCTGTAGGCAGAACATTCCAAGTAGAGAAGATTGCTAATGCAAAGGCCCAAAGGTGGGAGAATCCCTGGTTTATCAGAGGACCTGCAAAAAGGTCAGTCTGGCGAAGCGGAGTTAAGGTAAGCTAGAAGAACAGTAGTGAATGAGGTCAGAGAGAGGCAATGTGGGAGGTGGGGAGAAGGGGGAGTTCTATATTGGAAAGCCTTGTAAAAACTAAGGCTTTTATTCTGAGTAAAATGAGAAGCCAGTGGAGGATTCTGAACAGAGTGACATGAGCCAATACTTTTAAAAGACTCACGGCTGGAGAGAGGGAAGGAGGGAAGGAAGCAGGGAAAGGGAGAGAAAGAAATGTGTTGGGGGTGGGGGGGAGGTAGATGTAACAAAGAGATTACTTAGGAATTTAATTTTGGATTTCTTTCTCTTCATGTTTAAAAAGTTTTCTCCACAAGGGATATTTCAGGCTGTTTGCAAAGAGGGTTTTCTCTTTCAATGGGGAATCTTAAAAAAGAATGGGTCAATGGACTGCAATGTGTCCTTCGTAGGCATCTCAAAATAATGATTACCAAACATTTCTTTCTCTCTGTTCATTGCTGTGACATGAGTTCTGGGCATCACCCTCTCTCAGGGGAGAGGTGAAAAGGAGGTTATGCAGAATAAGCAATGATAACAGGATGACGTCACAGGTGTGCCTCAAAGAAGCCCCCAGTGAGTTCAGTTCGTAACCACTCTACAGTGATTTACTCTACCCTGCCAACGCCAGCTGGAGAAGGGAAGAAGAAAGCTGACACAGCCTTAAGCCCTGGGCAGGCATTATAAGACCTTTTTCTCTCCAGCCCCCTGCCAGTCCCTCCCCTCTTTAAACCGCTGATCCTTGCTTCAGAAGCCAAAGTGTGAACAGCACGTGTCTGGATTTCTGAAACCTGCCCAGCAGTTGGAAATCCCTGCAGCGTGTCAATTGCTGCATCTGTTGTTGGCACTTGGGGCAAGGGATCACATGGGCATTTTCTGGAATAAGTTTCAAGATGTCTGAAGAGGGGACTAAAGAAGCCAGAAAACCCCAATTATAGTAAGTAAATTCCTAAATTATGACAATCTGCTTTCTAAAAAGGAAACTGAGACACACAAGCAAATCAAATAGTTTTAAGAACAGAAGTAGTCAAGAACAAAAGTGCAGAGCATCCTGATTAATGGAAAGGACTTTATGGGCCAATAGGGTTCACCAGATACGTAATGTAATGTGGTTGAACCTAGAGAGCCCTTTTTTTCCAGATCTTCAGCTAATACCCTTTTAGTAAGAAATAGCTTCCATCATTTCAGCTGCAAACCTCCCTCCCCCACCCCTTTGCCTTTCTTCTCCACTCAATTAGTCCTCTAAGTAGCTTATACCAGGGGTCCCCAACCTCTAAACTGTTACCAGTCCATGGCCTGTTAGGAACCAGCCACAATGCAGGAGGTGAGCAGCTGGCAAGGGAGCACAGCTTCATCTGTATTTGCAGCCCCAGCTCTAGCATCACCACCTTAGCTCTACCTCAGATCATCAGGCATTAGATTCTCATAGGAGCACCAGTCCCTGGTGCCAAAAAAGGTTGGGGACCACTGGCCTATACCTTGAACACCTCTTGGAAAAATTTAAAAATGTAAGCCCAATAACACCATCTGCCATAAAACCAGACTGTAGGAACTGAAAAAGGAGCTAATCTTTGAAAGAGCAGCCTACATGGCTCTTGCCACCCTAGATACAGGTACCTAGTTACACTGTTGACAGGGAAAGCCAAAAAATGCTTGAATCTGATGGTAAAAGAAAAAAGGAATCACAGCTTTTCCTTTAGTAATACTGCAGGCAGACTAGATACCTAGATCTATTCTCCCAATAAAACAGCAAAGTACCTTAGAAAAAGTATTTTAAAAATCGTTTTAGAAAGCACTGATGAGTCAGTACATTTAAAAAATCTTCTGGTCAGGGACTGAATAAAAATGGGAAACTAGAGATATAAGTGTGAAATGTAGCCAGCCTTTACTATAGGAACATTTGCTATCTGATGAACCTGAGCTTTGGTTTCCAGAGCTTCATGGGTACTAATCAACCTAAAAGGATGCCCAAGATTTCTGCCATAAAGCTGGGATCTCAAAGAGCTACATTCAAAGTATACTGAATCAGAAATAACCCTCAGCCCCTTGAGAAGACATCTGGAAAACTGACTATATCAAACCCTGGAGGCTAACTAGAAAAGAGAAAGACACTACACTGAAAATATGGACTGTACACTAATGAGCCCTCACAAGGATGTGCAGTCTGAATTCATATTATCTGAGTGGTCTGAAAACTTCAAGCAGATATTAATTTAATTTAAGTAATTAATTTAATTCAGATGACTTATTTTAGACTGCCACACCAGGCTGTGAACAAAAGTGAACTCAAATCCTTTTCCCATTTTTACCTCAGGTCTCCAAAAATTCTCACAACTGAAACCCCACAGAAAACATGCTGATTACAGAAAAAAAATTTTAATTGCACAGGAAAAAATTTAAAAGACACGTAAGTAACAACCAGTAGAAACAAGAGAAACTCACCTAAAAGGACCTCTTAATCATAATCTCTAAAATAATAATGTTTAATATATTTTAAATAAATAAAAGACAAGCTCACAAATATGTTCAGAGAATAAAAATCTATAACGAAAGAGCATATTTAAAGAGAAAAAAAAATCTCAAAATAAAAAATAATTAAAATACAAGGCTCAGTGGGGCATATTTAGCAGATTTGATATAGCCAAGGAAAGAGTCAGTGAACTGAAAGACACAGTTAAGGAAATTATCTGAAATGGAGAACAACAACAACAACAACAAGAAGTCAGAAAAATGAAAGAAGTTTAAAGGACATTAAAGACTGAGTAAGGTCTAATGTATGTCTGTCTAATCAGTCAGAGAGGAGAAGAAAAAGCATGGGCAGGTATACTATTTAAAAAAAAAAAACGTAGGTGCTAAGAAATTTTCTAAAACTGCTTAAAGCAACTCACAGATAGATACATAAAGCCCAACAAATCCCTAGCAGGAAAAAATAAACAAATACAAACATAGACAAATCATTAAAACTGCTGTACATCAAAGTTTTTAAAAAGTCCTAAAAAGCACCCAGAGAGAAAAGAAAGATTACTTTTAAGAAAGAAACGATAGAGCGATAACTGACTTTTAATCAGCAACAGTGAAAGCCCAGAGACAGTATCTTAAACGGGCTGACAGACAATAACTGTTAACCTAGAGTTCTATTCTCAGTACATACCAAGAAAAGATCTTTTAGGAACAGGGAAAATAAAGCCTTTTTTAGGCAAGTAAAAAAAACGAAAAGGTTTGTCATCAAAAGAACTTCACTAAATAAATTCTAAAAAATATACTTAAGGCAGAAAGAAAATGATCCCAGGTGGAAGGTCTGAAATGAAAAAGAATGAAAAGAAAGGAGCATCTTGGTGAGTCCAAACAAACACAATCAAATAATAATAATAATAATAATAATAATAATAATAAAACAAATGAAACTAAAATAAAAATAATTTGTCTTTTACAGTTTAAAAAGAAAAGAAGAATTAAAATATATGAGAGGCATATAAACTGGAACAATAAACTGAGAAGAATTTAAGCATTCCATGGTCTCTGTATTATTTCAGAGAAGAATAAAAATGGTGAATAACTTTTGACTTTTGGCAAGGTAGTATGCATGTTTTAATTCCTAGGGTAATCAGAAAAAAAAAATACAAGTAGAAGGAGGAGGAAGAGGATGAAGAATGGTGGGGGGGGAATCCAAGAGAAAGGAGAAAAAAAGAAAATAGGCAGGAGATTGGGAAAACACTGGAGAAAATATTTGTAAAATACTTATCTGGAAAGGGGTTTATATCCAAATTACCTAAAGAACTCAAAGTTTAACAAGGACAAACAATTTGATTTTTAAAATGGTCAAACTGGTTGAATAGACACTTGCCAAAGAAGATATATGAATGGCAAATAAGCACATGAAAAGTCACTCATCTTTCTTAGTCATCTAGGAAACACAAATTTAAACCAAAATGAAATAGCAGTGCACATCCACTACAATAGCTAAAGTAGAAGAGATGAACAATACCAAATGTTGGCAAGGATGCAAAGAAACTGAAACTCTCACACACTGCTGGAGGGAATGTGAAATGGTTCAAACACTCTGGAAAACCGCTTAGCAGTTTCTTATAAAGTTAAATATTTACTGTATGACCCAGGAAATCCACTTCTAGGTATTTACTCACAGAGATGAAAACATATTCACAAAAACACTTTCATACAAATGTTCATGGCACTTTTATTCATAATAGCCTCAAACTATAAACAGCCTAAATGTTCATTAACAGGTAAATGGATAAATAAAACTAGTATATCTGTACAATACTATGTGATAATACAAAAGAATGAAATACTTAAAACATGTAACATGAATAAATCTCATAAACATTACCACTGAGCAAAGAGCCAGACACAAAAGAGTAAACACTGTATGACTCCATTTATATAAAACCAGAAAAGACACATCCAATGTATAGTGACAGAAAGCTGATCAGTGGTTTCCTGGGGACAGCGGTAGGGATGGAGAGAGATAATGGCAATGGACACAAAGAGAACTTTATGGAATAAAGGAAATAGTTCTGTAACTTGATTATGATGGTGATTAGTTACTTAGGTATGTAAATTGGTCAAGCTCATTGAAATACACAATTAAAATGGGTGCATTTTATTATATATAAACTTTACTGCAATTAATTTTTTTAAAGGATGGTATAGTATATAATCCAAATATACCAATAATTAAAATAATTGTCAATGGACTCAATGCTCATCACAGCCCCACAGAGAAAATAACAAATGTCTGCAAATAGAAAAATTGTTAAACAGTAATAAATGAATAAAATGTAATATTGTAGCAATGAAAACACTACACACATCAACGTGGACAAAACTCACAAACATTACATGGAACAAAATAAGCCAGAGAGAAGAGACTATAAATAATGTAATTAGCACAGTTACATTAATATGTGAGCAAAACCAAACTGTTTTGTTAGGGGTGTATACTTAGATGGTAATATTATAAAGAAGAGCAAGGGAATGAATTCCACAGGTCAGGATAATGATTATCTGTAAGAGTGAGGGGGAGCTAAAATGGGGATGAAACACATACAGGGAGCTTCTGAGGTGCTGACAATATTCTGTTTCTTAACTCGGGCAGTAGTTACATGTATACTTACTTTATCATTCTTTCAAATGTTTGTTAATCTCATACTCCTTTCTGTAGGAATGAATATCCACCTTCCCCCTGGTCTCGTGTGAGACTGGCATGTGAAAGCCTCTTTCTAAAAAGCAGGAAGGATACTAGAAAAGATGGTGAAGATAAATAATGTCCTTAAAAATCCCCCCTCTCCTTTTTAAGAGATATTACATATCCCAAAGAAAAAGACCAAACACTCTCTTTTACTAACAGGTCATGAACAAATGTTTTCCATTGACAGAGGGAGATTCCCCCTCCCGCATAGATCCCGGACAACCTTTGATTCCGCCAGCTTATTACCTGTGGCCCCACTTGAACTTCAAGAAACTTGGGAGAATTTTGACTACCCCAACTCCCTCATCTCTACTTCAGTTCCTCCTCTAGTCTTAGATCAGATTCAAGGATCACTTTCTTTATCAAATAACAGCAGCTGGTCAGATCTGGGGTTGGGGGAAGGGTGCACTGCTTGTCTTGTTTAGCTGTCCAATGAAGCTCAAAAAAGTTTTTTTTATCTTCTAATATAGAAGGCTGGACACTTGAGACTTGAGTGTTATTTACCAGCTGTGCAACATTGCTTAAAATACTTAACCTTTTTGATATGTCTCTTGTCATCTATAAAATAGTACACAATATATCTGTCCCACCTCTCTCAGAGGGCTGATAGGAACAATCAAATGAGAATGCATATGTAGCAACTATAAAATGTCATCAGGTATTATAACAGTGTAGTTCCATTGTCATTATTGGCCACTACCTCTGAAAGCTACAATTCTTTCCCAGACCAACATTCAGTTGGTTAGGGTCCAAAGTGCAACTCCCCCTCATCTCCATCCCTAGACACACCTGCTTTCCCTGTGTATTCAACAAACAGTACAGTACCTATCTGCCCTGTAAACTACACATTTAGAATTCTATTCTTCAGGGAAAGCTTATAGAAAACTCAGAAAAAGCAGCTGAGTGTCCTACTGTCAACATTCTGCCCAATAATGTCTCTTTTTCAGAATAAATCCATAGAAGAGCAAAAAAATCAAATTGAGAAGCTATAAAATGGCAACAGAGATGAGGTATTTAGCCCACATTAACTACTGGGCAACTATGGGACACTGCACTCCTACATTCCACACCAAAGCAGCCACACCAAACCACACTGTTACCTTGCAAACAAAAAACCCAGACTTTCTTCAACTGAAATAAGAGGCTTAATTTTATTGCTATAACTAAATTTTCTCATTTCTTTAGCTTTTCATAACTGCTTCTTCTCTTCCAGCCTAAAGTAACAGATTCATTCCGAGAACAAGGACCCTGGAATTCAGAGTCAAGAAGATAGGAAGGTCCCTTGATAACCCACTTTAACTTTTTCTTCTTTTCCAGGGAATGATGAGGGAAGAAGTCCATGCTAAGCAACCTGTTGATGTTATATCTTTCTCAGAGGGATAGAGGGCATAGCTGAAGGATGCATCCTACTCTGGCCTGCCTTCTAAAGCCTAGGTAGCCTCTTCTAACCTTAGAATTTATTTCTCACAAAATTTGTTGACCAAGCTACCTCTTTGTTAATTTACTCTAAACTGAGCAGTCCTGAAAATGAAAGTCAGGCAGTGCTAATTACCTGCAGAATTCTACCCATGGATCATTGAGGAAAAAAATCCCAGGGGCTTCTACTACCAGATATAGAAGGAGAAATGAGAGGGACAGTTTATTCAGCTAAACTCAAGCCTAACCCTCTATGAAAGGTGGATTTCCTGTACAACTGTTCCGACAAGCAGAGGATTAGGCACTTCATACATTCTGCTGGAGTAAGAGACTTAAACAAAAGTAAATTGCCACAGAGGAGCAAACTGCTTTACCCAAGGTCTCTAAGGTGGTTGTATGCTGGAAGACAAAAATATTCTGGTTGTGAAACGACCAGAGTCAACCCGCATACACAAAAAATGGCATAAAGGTGTAAAGTTCCCATCTCAAGTATCCCACACATCTGAGTTAAGCTCTATCATTCCCACAGACAGCTATGGTTCTCTACTCCTCTGGAGGTGAGCATGTGGCACTCTACCTCCCACAATTTCAGGATTACTAACAAACCATAAAAACAAGCATAAATGGTAAAGAAAGAAATGCCAGTCTAGCCCTGCCTCAATCCCAGCCCCTAAATGTTCCCAAAGGACAGAAAGCACCAATGGCACATACAAGAAGTATCTCTTGGGTGCCCTCTTGCTGCCACCAGGGCTTTTCTGTAAGGCTGAAATGGAGGCCTACCCTATGTGCTGGTAGAGGAAGAAATGAGGGGGCCAGGGCACAGAAAAGGGAAGTTATTCCAATGGTGGCCAATGAATAACATCCAATGATTTATAGAAAGTATAATCCAATAATACAGTAAAATAAAACAGTGTGTGCCTGAGATGGTTTTGATTCCAGGAATTATAAAACATATTTTTTAAAAAGAGAGCAAGCAAGAAGGAGAGAGAAAAAGGAAGGGCAAAAAAACGCCAGATTGGAGCAAATTGGGCACAGATGGGGGATGCAATGGGATTTCAGTGATGCCCTACCACAAATGTTGCTTCAATTACTCCTCTTGAAGAAACTAGAGTTTTATTTCCTTGAATTACAGAATTTTTAAAAAATTAAAATTCTTAAGAGTGCTTGTGGTTTACATCAACAGTTTACCCTTCAGCATCACATCAACCAATCAGCTGGCTACTGAAGTGTTAAATGCTGAGGCACATGGAGAAGGCTCTATTTCTCCCTTCAGGCTTGGGAATGCCATAAAGAGATTAGACATCACTGGGAACCACCTACCACTACCACCCATCACTCACCAAAGGACAATTTTGGACACAGGCCAGGTAAGAAACACACTGTTCAATGACAGCTTGCTTGCCTTCTTCATCTATGTATTCAATAAATAATCACTGAGTGTCTCATAAATTCCAGGCACTATAGTAAGAGCCTCCAAAACATCCCTCAAATTTATCTGTCCTCAACCACTTCAGCACAAAGTATTAGGATTCTAGACTCTCTGTACTCCCACTGAGTAGGATTTTTGCATTGGGTCCATGAGAGGGAGGAAAAAAGCTCTCCCCACCAATAGCCCTAAACCCATGAGTTTTAAGATCACTGCTGAGACTGGGAAGGTTAGTTGGTTAAATGATGTGGCATAACTCAACTTATTTTCCCCTGTGGGCGGCAGGGGCAAATCTGACCCCTCACCTCTGCCTCACTAAACTCCAGGAAAAACTATAACCTGGGAAAAGGGAAAAGATGCTTTTCTTTCACCTCCATCTAAGTTTTTCCCTCCATTTTGTCTTGTGAGGTGTTCAAAGCTTTTAGTTTTATATCTGTCTTGGCCACAATGAAAACACATTTGAAAAATAATTATACTAAAGCGTTAAGTAACAGTTATCATTCCCATCCCTGGATTATAGGTATTCTGAAAAGAGGACAGTTACACAAGAGGCAGTACTAAATACACACACCCAAAAAATGAATTAGAGGCATCATAAAGGACATACTTTTAAGAAAAAATGTCCCTGTTGCTCTCCAAATCATACTCCTTAGGTCCACGTTACAGGGACGGCCCAGGCACAGACTAAGAGGATCTTGACTGCCTTGTGGGCCACAGATCACCTCTGCTTCAGGCTGAAATGTTCCTTCTCCACAGAGTCCAGGAACTGACATATGCAAACACCACCCAGAAGGACACATCCAAGAAGAAATGAAAAGAAAAATGATGGTCCAGATGTTCTGTAACTTGTAGTGACTGCCAAATCACCCAGACCCCAAGCACCTGGGAAGGCCAGGCAGCATCAAGTCCTTGCTTCCTGGTTTCAGACAGCCAGGGTCCCGCGGCTGAGTGGCGACTCTTGACAGCAAGCAGAATGGCCTGGAGAGAAGCCTTTAGAAGGGCATCGGCTGATGGGACTTGGGGCTGAACACTCGGGGCTGATTTATCACTTCCTTACTCATAAAAATGTGATTCAAACTGCTGCTGATTAGTGAAGGATTTAAATCTTTACCCTTTCCCCAACCCCCTTCTTTCTCCACCCCCAGCACAGATGCTGCTACTCAGCCACAACACCCCCTTCTTGCCACTGTCCATGCAAGTACAGCACAGGGGCCCAGAGAAGATGACTCATGTGCTGGGAAATGGAAAAGTGCATCTTCCCACCAACCAGCCCTGCTGAGTGCTCTGCTCACCCCTCTCCCAATGGCAGCCCACACAGTGGGGTCTGGACGGCCGCCTCAGCTGCACACCGGGTACTTGGCAGCATGTCCACAGAGCTCTCTGTCCTAGTTAAGTGTCATATCCTGTGGCCCAGGCTGATTTTCCCTGAAACACTCTTGGAGCTTCTGACCACCTCAGTTCATACTCCTCTTGGCCCTAGTTGCCTCATGGAGGTGAGCATCAGGATAGGTCCAGAAATTAGTAGGGTCTTAAGCAAGGCTTTGACATGTCCTTCCTGGCTAGTAGGTCATCATAACCAACCATGGAGAAGAGTCTTAGAAAAAGTACCTTGGCCTCAAATGGGGGAACCACCTATTTCCTTCTTTCTCTGTTCTCACCATCTCACCTATCTTTCACCAGTATTTTCTTAATCTTTACTCAACACAACTCCAAGGAAAGGACTCACAGGCAGCCTATAAAAGGCCAAGGTATTCCTTTTCATGGAGCAGAAGCTCTGACAACAGATACTTTACAGATGAGAGCTGCAGGTCCCTTACATTCACACCTCGCAAGACAAGTCACTTGATGCTGGAACAATACCCTGGCAGAGGCGGCAGCTCTGTGACAAGCTGCTGCTGAACTCTGTGGGTTGTTATTATAGGGAGGCAGGAAAATGAATAGGAGAGCACCTTGGGAGGCCCATTTCCTCAGTCCAGTGAGCTTTCCACTTGCTAGCAGATCCAGCATAGTAATGAAGGAAAAAATCAAGCTCCTGCTCCTTTGGACTTCACAGCCTCACCAGGACAGCACTTTAAAAACTTTACTTCCTTCTTCCTGGAAACCACCACTGCTCCTCAGGACTGCATGCCTCCTCAGAGCGGTTCTTAGGAATAATTAGCCAAGTTCAAAATGGCACCTAAACCTCTGCGTCTTGCCTTCTGCTGGGAATTCTAAACACTGCAGTGGGCAGCATAAGAGGAAAAGATCCTCTACAATTTAAAAGTGATTAAAGACCCAGGCAGACTAGCATAGCATCCTGCAGAGTCCCAGGAAGAGCCAAGTTTCAAGGGAAACTATGGCATACTTACTCACCAGGGGAGAAATGCCCCCAACCCTGCAAGCTGATATGTAACCCCCAAATACAAATGGAAAGGGAAATAAGCCAACTTTAGAGTGAGAGAAAGCACAAGGAAAGATGCAATAAGAGAACCAGCGACACTCTTTCTAAAAATGCCAAGTCTGTTTTGTGACAGAGTCTCCATGGGGCAATTCCCACTTCTTGGCATTTCAGATAATAACCTTTCAGCCCTGAGACCAAACTTTACTCTGTCAATGCTGTGAAACGATTCTTTGGCAGCATGGACCAAATCTCCCTTGCAAACAAAAACAAAATAATGTAACTCCTGCGTTATATTTCTATCAAGTTAAACCACATCATCCTTACCTAATAAGTGGGGTGAAGGGAAGGGATCTTGGTAGCATCCTCTGACTATGACCTAGTTAATAAAACATTTAATAATCCTGCCAATCAGCGCCCTCAATCTCCCCCACCCCCCAAAACCCTCCAGTGTTCAGAAAAACATTTCAGAATGTACATCAGCATGTTAGCCAAAATCTGGGCCTGGTGATTTTTGTGCTTCCAGATTTGAGTCACCAAAGCTCATCAATTCTCTGTTCTTACTCCCTGGCAGACTCCCACAAGGGATATCCCACAGGGAACTAGACTTTTCCATATTGAACAAACAGGGTACATGAGTCCAGAAACAGCTATTCCCAATCCCTGCCAAGCGTATGGTCTCTGCAATGAAACATTTCAGCAATGCCTCTCCCCTGGGAGAGGCTCTGGGTCTGCCGACTCCAAGAGGCCTTGCTGCTGCCTTTAGCATGGCCAGATGTGCAACAGCATCTCTGGGTTTGCAAATTAAGCTCTTTACCCATGATTCTCTCCTTCCATCCCACCCAAGCACCAGAGAGTCATACAGATTTCAGAGAGTAAACTAAAGATCTGAGAGGCAATGGTGGGGAAAGCGGGGGGGGGGTGTGGGGGGTGGAGGGTGTGTGTGTGTGTGTGTGTGTGTTGCGGCAGGGGGGTGGGGTGGGGGGTGGTATGGTAGCATAGGAAACAAGCTAGATTAATCTTTATATTTCTAGATAAAGAAACTAAACATGCCTTACCTTTCAACTGGGAGTTGTGTACAGCAAACATGTTGATAGTCATCAGCTGCAACATGCGGGTACTTCCAATAGGAGAGGGACTATGCTGCAGCAATACCTGGAACTCCTTGAGGACTTTCTCAGCCACTGCAGGGAATGTCTCCATCCTATAAATACAGCCAGCTCATCAGAAAGGCACATCTCCAAGAGCACTTGGTATACACACATATTCTCTCTCTGTGTCTGTCAGTCATTCAGTCAGCTAGTCTGTCTGTCTCTGTCTCTCTGTCTCTCTCTCTGTGTCTCTGTGTGTCTGTGTCTCTGTGTCGCTGTGTCCCTCTGTCTCTCTCTTAGAAAGCAGACAACTAATGCCTAGAACATTTCTTTGCTACTTTCGCAAACTTCCTGATATCCTAAGGTTGTGAACAAACTTAAAAGAAAGAAGTATTCAGGGTTTGGAGACAGGAAAAACTCAATTTTGGATAAATCACTATGAATTATTATACTTTGGTATGCTATTTCCTAACCCCTGGCAATAACTGGATTCATGCTGAAATCAAAGTTTCTCTCTGAAACAATTGGTTTTTCTAAATAGCAAACAATTTTTTAAAAAAGCTCTAAAACCTACATGTTCCCCAAATTCTAGTATGAAAGCTATATTCCAAAAAAGGTTTATGAACCTAGAGATTCTTTACTCAAGGCTTTACTTCAAGAAACCAGGACTAGTTTTGCTGCTGTCTTCTTAGGTACTATCACACTAATTGTTCTACCTAAGGATTCCAAATTTCCCCTTGAAGAATCCTTAGACCTGGGGCCCCAGTGATCTGTTTCAGCCTTTCCTGTGTTGCTGTTCTCCCTCTCACAAGACTCTGCTCATCAGGGTCTGTATATTTTCAGGCCAGTGGAAATATAATGCCCTGGCCAACTGCCACTCCCAATACAGGAAGAGCCTGTAATGTAGGGAGGTAGAAATCCAGCCAGTGACCTAGGGCTCCTAAAGAGAGGTCGTTCAAACCACTGCTTGCCAAATGTGGCCACTGGATCCCAAACAGCGGTGCATGCCTGGAGCTCCTTTGGCAATAGGGACAAACCACAGCTGAAGTCCTCAGAAATAAAAACAAATTCAAACTTGGTGTTAGAGAGAAAAACCAGGCACATTGGGCCTTAGGGCCATGCTGAACAATTCGTGGTCAACAAAGTATCTTTTATCCACCCTCAACCCCAACCCCCAAACAAACAAACTGCTTGTGGTGCACTGGAGGCAGGGTGAGGAAGAACTTCAGGCTGGATTAATAAATATCTTACTGAAAGCCATAGGAAAGGGAATCCTTCTCAGGTCCTAGAGAAAGGTGCTTCTAGTTTCACCCAAACATGGTCCTTTCCCCACTGAGTAGTACCCTCCCCAGGTTGGAAAATTCCAGAGCTTTCTGGCATTTTGGCAATCTTCATTTTTTGCCCTTGGATGGCAAATCCTATTACTAACCTTCTGGTACCCAGAAGTCATGCCACAGCTATGGGTCAATTATAGTTTATATTCCAGTTCCTTTCTCTGCTGAGCTGTCCTCATTTTCATTTGGCACAAAACGTCATGCATTTGCTTTCCCCCCTTATGCCATTTCAAGTGATGCTCCCCCCAAAATAAAACACATACACACACAAAAAAAGAAAAGAAAAAAAAAAAAAAAACCCCTCTCTCTTTTCTTTTTTTCCTCTCTAAAATGTTTCAGAACTATTAAAACTCTTGGTAGGTTTGGAATAGCAGAGCGATATGTTTGGGGCTGGAATGGATCCATTTTCCCCATAGGCTATAACAAAGGTTTCATTTTAAATCCTGACACTGTGCAGCACTCTCTCTGGTTGGAGGTGGGGAGGGGGCCTAGCACTTCTCATTACGAGAATAGCAGAGTTCACTCTGCTTGAAAAGCAGCCACACTGGGCAAGTTTCAGAGCCATGTGTCTCCGTGTTGAAAGGCAGTAGAGAGCCAGCATAGAATGACATGACAGAGTGTCACGTGGGACAGTCTTACTTCGAAGCTGTGTCTGAGGAAGCCTCTTCCCTGGGATGGGAACTGAAAGAGATTCATTAACACTCCCTAAGTCAAACTGAGGTCTCAAGCAAGGCCAGATGTCCACATCTTTTTTTTTAAGTTTTTTTTTTTAAATCCTCCCTTTGCCTTTCAGCTAGTTCAACGTGATTAAAAGGAAAAAAATCAAATGCATAAGGAAATAAGTTAGTAACTTCAATTCTGAGATATGAGAGAAGATGGATCTATTCAGACAAAATCAGCTTTGTCCGGCAATAACTGAAGGATGCATGGATAAAAAACTCGTCTTCAGAGCTCAATAATAGGGTTTCTGGTTCCCAATTTTTTAACTAAAATGCTGTCTGATTCTGGCCTCAAATTACCTCTAAATAGTTTTATGTTTTCCTTTTGCTCCACCTCATAATTATAGAACAAAAATTATATTAAATTGAGATAATGACAATATACAATTTATATTTAGGAAAAATCCACTAAATAAAAATCGTGGTTTTTATGAATACATACAAGTTAAAAGGTTTGGAAGAATACATAACCTGATGTCTAGGGTTATCTCATTGGAGGGCACAGGGGTTGGGGAAGAGTTGAAAGATATTTTAACCTTAGCAGTAATACTACATTTTTATAAGAAGATTTGTATATTATTTATGTAATAATTATAAAAGTTTCAGCCAAGAAGCAGCAGTAGCAACAGAGGAGGAAGAGGAGAGAAAACATAAAAAAATAGTAATTTATAACAGCAAGAAATTGGAAGCAGCCTATAAAATGTCAATAACAGGTAATTAAAATGGCACATCCATACAACTGAATTATATTTTTTAAAAGTTGTATTAGATTTTTTAAATCATGTGGGTAAAGTTTAACATACGTCAAATGAAAATGGTTTTAAGGTAGATTAATGTGATCCCTTTATATATGGATTTGTAAAAAACAAATGTGTGGACTATACAGAAAAAAAGATAAAATACACATCAAGCATCAACAGTAGTTACCTCTAGATAGTAAGAATAATTTTTTATTTTTGCTAAGTTTTCTAAATATTTACAATAAACACTGTATACAAAAAGATTTCCCTTACAATGAATACTTCTGGCTTTTATATAGAACACTTATAATTTTAAAAATAAATCAAGATACAAACATTATATTTTTAACAATTCAAAGTCCAAAATAAGTATATGTCTTTGAATTCCAAGAAACCTTGAAGCTGTGCAAATAGCATCGCTAGGCAAGTAAAAACTAAACTAGTAACTTTAACTAAGGTAATAATGAGAAGCAAAATTATCCTACTTATCATAAATCAAAATTCTACAGGCTGCCAGCTTCGCAACCTCTCTTACTGGAGTCCAAGTACAGGTCTGATCTGCCCTCCTCTCACCAGGAAAGCAAGTGTCTGTCAGGAGCCATTTGGTACCCCTGACTGATTCCTTTCCCTGAGCCTGAGAAGAGTCTGTCCCTGTCCTTTAAAACTGCAGAAGACAGAATCATTCTCAGGATATGGGTTTCACTGACTTAAGTGACTGCTTTCTAAAGCGATCTCTAGAGCCACCTTGTCTCATTTGAATGGCAGTTTCAAGACACCAATCTTTCATACAACACTGGGACCTAAACCCGGAAGTGACTCAGACAGTGACTAACGGAGTAGGACCCAACCTTTCAGGTGCTGAAGAATACAGCTGAACTAGACAACATTCTCTTCAAAAAGAATCAAGTTTTCTAACGCTTCTCAACTTCATAATTTTTAAAAACCGAACAAGACAAAAGCACCCAGTAGCAACAAACAAAAACTAAGCTGTGTGACAAGGGTAGAAATGAGAGGGAAAAAATTATAGTGCTACAGAACATAAGGACTGGAGTGGACCTTGGATATTACCTAAACTACTGATAAGAAAATTGAAGCCCACAAAGGCTTTGACTTGTGCACTCTCAGTGTCTTATAACTATTTAGTAGTTAAAAATTTTTTTGGTACTTAATTCCCATCTGACACTCTCTGAGCCTCCTCTTCATTGGATGCTGAGAGTAAGGAGACTGTTACACACAGTAGGTATTCAAGAATATACTGATGCAGTTTGGAACACTAGACACAAATACAAAAACTGGGAAGAGCAACATCAGGACTCTTCTCAAAAGGCATGCGGGACAGTGGATGTGGCTTCAGCTGCTCCCCATTACAATCTCCTCACTCTTAAATTGTTTTCAACACCGCCCACATTTCACATCTTCTTGGTAATTAGGCAACAGTCCATGTTGTTGTGTGTGGCTTTTCTAGTCTTGCAGACTTCTATACTTTTTTTTTCCCCCAATAGAAAAGTTATTGCTGTTTCTGCCTTCTCAAATAAACGTGGGGCTCAATTCTCTTTTACCTCCAGGAGAGCCAAGAGGAATGAATACTCATCGAGGGCTGGACTGCCTAGAATTTACATACGTTTTCCTCATGTGAACACCACTATAACTCATTTTTTATGAAGGTGAAACTAGACTGTCCTTATCTTTTTGCCAACAGAACATGTTATATGCAGAAATAAAAGAGATATTGAAAAATAATCTGGACCACAGCAAACCACCTCTGACAAATGAGATAATCTATTCTTTTTTAAAGGCTTCCAGAAAAGAAAATTCCTGAACATCTTCCCTCTGTGAAATTTTCTTATACCTAACCCAAACTTCTCCAGCTGCAACATAAGCCTATTTTCTCTTGCTGTTGTCCTACAGAAATCAAAACGATCTGGTAATGACTCTTTTATATTTAAACACAGGAGGAACCTGCAGTTGTCTTTAAATAAACCTTTTACCTTAATTTTTTTAAGATTAATTTTTCCTCTTAGAAATCATTTTCTAGCTTTTTAATCAGTATTGTAGTTCTTTCCCAAACCTCCTCCAAAATATAAGTATCAAAATATGAGAATTTTAAAAGGGGGGAAAAATAAGGTTCTAACTGATACTTAACTTGATAAAAATAAATCCTAAATATGTCACATTCTGGACCAAGATTTAGAGCTTCTTTAGTCCCAAAAGTCTCCAACAGACCTAACAAACACCAAAAGCAGTGGTTCTTAACCAGGAACAATTTTATCCCCCAGGGAATATTTGACAATGTCTAGAGACATTTTTAATTGTCATGGCTTGGGGGAGGGGAAGGAATGCTACTGACATGTATGTGGTGGATATAAGCCTGGGATGCTGTTAAACATCCCACAATGCATAGGACAGCTCCCTACAATAAAAAATTACAAAGGCTCAAAATATAAATAGTACGGAGGTTGAGAAATCCTGACTTAAAGCAACACGGTATATGAAAATTTAAAGAACAAACACAGGAAGAGGGAAAAAGGAGAGAAAAACTGAGTGGAAAGGTAGTAAGGGAAAAAGATTTTTAAAATGAGAACTAAAAAAGATGATAAAGAGATAAAAGAATGATAGCAGCTATTTCAAGTGCAGCACAACAGTATTTCCTGCTATGATGTGTTATTTTATAAAGTGATACTGTTATCATCTTGCCTATCTTGTAAACTGCAGCTTTACATTACTAATGATTGTCCTGGGCCTACTATATTTAACCTACTAGAATACTACATCCTTCTCTCCAGTCTTTTAGAGTCTATCCATTTCTGTAATAATTCACTCACTCATACAAATATTTACTGAGCACCTACTACATGTCAGGCACTAGGGATACAACATTGTTAGGCAAAAAATCCTGCCAGAGCAGAGCTTACATGGGGGTGAGGGAGGTGGTGAAAGGGGAGTTACTGATGCACCTAGTTTACTTTTCCTAAGTAAATTACTTTACACTTATTTCTACTAATAGAGATGCATCTATTGGCACTACCCCAAGTCTCCTAAGCCATTTAAAAATCAAGACTACCCTTGCGATGGCCATCACTGTCACTCTTGCCCACACTAATGACAAATGAATACGTAATAAGCACACTTTCTAGTTTGTCCTTCATGGAAGTTTCTTCAAGCTGGACAAAGCTTTTCAGCCTCTCCCACTAAGGAAACCTTCTACAGCATTACAGATAAACTTACGAGGTTATGACAGAAAGTGAAAGGGGAACACTGACAATAACCAGGGGATCTACAGTCCAAAACAAATCACCTCAAAGGGTAGCTCACAATAAAACTCCAACTCAGAAAATATTAAAATGTAGTGGAAGACCACCTGTCTTGAGAGCACTGCCACCTACTCCTCCTCTAAACTGAAGAGGCACTCAGCACACATCTGCTCTGGTGTGCAGGCATTAGTCAGGCTTTAGGATCACTAGTTTTACACACTGAGGAAAAACTCAGATCCAACAAACAAACACTCAAAGTTTGATCTCTTTCCAGGGATTTAATGGGTGAAGTAAGAAGGTGCTCACACCACCTTCTCTGAGATTGATATGTAAATCCACGGTACATGGTGAAACCACAGAAAAGTCTTAGCATTTACTGAGATTAGCAATATAGTGCAAGAACCTCAGCCTCAAAGGAAGGGGTATGGTTCATGATGAAGAGAAAATGCTGGAGGAAAGAATATGTTATTTTTCTCTTTAAGGGAAAATGAGTGGGCAGGACCCCTGCCAGCTGCACCCAAGAACTGGGCATGACTTCCTTGAGGAGCTCACAAGAGGCTGAGCTGAAAACCGAGGAAAGAGACACCCAGAGGGATTAGGAGTATGTGTGTGTGTGGGGGGGGGGGGGATGGAGTGAGATACAACTGTGTTTAAAAGGGGGCTTTAGTAAAGACAGAGAAAGAAGAGACAGAGGGATGGAGAGTCATATTTCCCAAACTTCATGAGCACAGGAGAGTGACTGAAGGGATGAGAAGGTGGAGGCCTCTAAGAATTCACACCCTGTGCCCTCAGTTACAAACACAGTCTAGTTGCTAACAATATTAAATTCCAAAATGACTTGTAATGTAGGAAAATAAAATAAACATCCTGCACACTTACCCAATCCGGGTAAACAGCTTCCCATGGGCATGGAGAAAACTGAGGATGAACCTTTTGTTCAGCTGCATGGGAAAAAGAGAGGAGAAAACAATTAAACTTTCCCCAGTTTCCTGTTACTAAGCAGAGTCCCTAGTGACACAATAACCTGGCCAGGGTCTAAGGGGTGGGCACTAGGGATGGGAACCAAATGGACATGCCCAAACTCTCACACAGACCCAGGGCACATGCCCAACAGCTGCAGCTCAGCTGCGCCAAAGTGACAGCAAACTCAGTGAGTGAACAGCACCCTCTGCTGGCAGCAGTGCCTATGTGCAGGGAATATGTGTTGAATCCAAATGAAGCTGGGTCAGAAAGGAAGATGCCTGCAGTTCTGTGAGATCTAAGAGCCATTCTGGCCCCATAATGATGGAAATGAAATACTGATAAGGACAGGAATAATATTTACTTTAGATAAGTCCCTAATCTTACTTATGAGCTGTTTTTCTATCTACCCAAGAAAGAGGACTCTTCTTTGGTAAATAAGGGTAAGGTAACCCACCACTAATAAGCACATCAAATTATACTTCTCCATCTTCTAAGACTAAAGTTTAAGGTCTGGAGCTGAAAATTCAAATGTCTATAAGGGGCCAGGTTTGAAACAGGCTGGTGGGGACAACAGCAATCTATGGGTGGTCCACTCTAGTTTCTGCTCTTTGTAGACCCTATTTTACCATTTCTTCCCCCCCCCCCACCTTTTTTTTTCTTTTAAAGAAATGCTGAAAGCTGGGTTTTTATGTGAAATCCTCTGGCTTTTAATGGTTGGCTACTGATGAAAAAATTTAAACATTAGGCAAGCCAAAAACATAAATTTACCAGCCACATCTGGCCCTTGAGTTAATAAGTTTACAATCGCAATTCAATGTTCTAGAAAACCGACTTCAATTAAAACTGAAGGAAGATATTTTTCTGAGCAAAAACAAGGGTGGGGAAAAAATTCAACTCCAAAGAAAGTGGCAATGATAAAAGGTCAAACTTCATTGTCCTCTTCCCTGGTGTCCTAGAAGTAAGCAGTGTGTTCAGAACCTGTAGCCAGACAAGGAGAGTCAAGTCTTGATCTGAGGGGATGGTTAGTGCATGAATAGTCCAGCACCCTTGGATGCTTGCTTTCCCAGCAGGAAAAACTTTTCTGGTTCATCCCTTGCAAAACAGAACACCAATCAAATTATGGGCATTCTATCTCCTTCATACCAATGCTAGGTGTGAGAAAAACAGTGCATTCTCACTCCACCAATGACTTCAAGAGCAAACTGCATACAAGCTTCAGTCTCTATTTTTATTCATTCATTCATTCATTCATTCATTCATTCATTCCACCTACAGCACCTGATACTGCTAGGTGGTCTTCCATCCAAGTACTAACCAGGCCCAACCCTGCTTAGCTTCCGAGATCAGACGAGATCAGGCACGTTCAGGGTGGCATGGCTGTAGACTCAGACTCTATTTTTGCTTAAATTATATTTAAACAGCAATACTAGCTCACACATTGATTTATGTAGTTAACAAGCTCAGAATACTTTATTGAAGGTAATCTGTCTGTACAGTGAGGTGAGTCAGAGCCAAGGATACTGGGTTCCATGAACAGAAGGGAAAGATGAAGAACCACTCAATGCTTATGTCACTGTTAGTGGCAAAACCTGGGCTAGAATGCAAGTCTCTAGGTCTACTATAGTAGAAGAAAGTAGTGAAAAACATGAATTTTCCTGTCAAACCTCTGCTGCTTACCTGCTATGGGATCTCAGGCAACTCATCCAACCTCCCCAAGTTTTTCTTTCTATGCATGGAGATAACAGTACCCATATGTTAAAAGGCTGGTACATGAGATAAGGCAAGTAAAAGCATGCCTGACATGTAAACACTTGACTGTTAGCTGAACATTCTCTCCCAATGAATGATAAAGCAAGTAGTAAAATGTTAACAACTGGAGAATCCAGGTGAAGGCTATATGGGAGTTCTTTGTATTATTCTTACAACTTTTCTACAGGTATAGAATTATTTCAAAATAAAAAGTAAAATATATATTCTCTATTTTGACTCAATTATCCCTTTTCCCACAGCTGTCAATCATAAACTGGTTAACTCATCTCTTTACCAGGAAAAATCCTTTAATAGCTACTTATCTTTATATATACAGCAAATTTTGGTAGGAACAGAATATCTGTAACCCATCTCATTCAAGCCAATTATCATCCCCAAGCCTGAGCGCAGCTCAGAAATTTAAGCAACTAAACCAGTAAATGGCAGAGTTAGAATTTGAACTCTGGTCTTCTGATTTCAGTTTTACTTCCCTTATACTGCATCTCAAGAAGAGAACTAGTGAGCCTTATTTATGAAGGCTGGAATAAGAGCAACTAAAAAGCAGTTCAGTTTTCCTTACCGATTAGGTAGGAAACTCATACTGTGTGACCCACAAAGCCTCCTGGAGTAAAGTGAGAACAAGAGGTTTATGAATATTGTGGTTCTATTTATACTTCCTGAAGATCCTTCCCTTAGGGTAGGAGATGGAGCCCACTTAATAACCCAAATTTGCACTTGCCATTATCGTATTTTACTGTGTATACTAGACAGTGGATTTCAATACATTGTGTTTCTATGAGTGAGAATGAAGGAATCTTTGGGAACTTTTCCAAACTATACACACATCCCCCGACCTTGGTTAATGAGAACCACTGCTTTATTTTTAGTCTGAAAGTTTCTGTCACCCTAAACACATAGTTGACCCTTGAACAACATGGGTTTGAACTGCGTGGGTCCACTTTATATGCAGATTTTTTCAATAAATTCTATGAATGTATTTCCTCACTCTTGTTTTTCTTAATAACATTTTTTTCTAGCTTACTTTATTGTAAAAATACAGAATATAATACATACAGCATACAAAATATGTATTAATCAACTATGTTATCAGTAAGGCTTCCAGTTAACAGCAGGCTATTAGTAGTCAAATTTTGGAGGAGTCAGAAGTCATATATAGATTTTCGACTGTACGAGAGGTTGCTGCCCCTAACCGCCACATTGTTTAAGGGTTAACTGTAGTTTCTCTTTACTGCCACCAACAACACTTCAAGTAGGAAAGAAGCTTAAAAAGTAGATGCATTTTAGAGAGGTAAGGCATTGTTAACTGAGAAAGTAGGTTTGTTACACGTTGATCAGTATGCGCTTAAGCAACACTGCATGTAACAATATGAAGTCTGCTAATACTGAGACAGAACTTTAGGAAAACCTAATAGATATCAAGTCCACAGTAAGGAAAGTCTTAGTTTGAGCTTCCTCCCTCTCTAACAGATTACCATGGACGGAATGGCTTTCACTTTTGAAACTCTTGTTTTTTAACACTACACTCAAATGGTCTCACTCAGGCAAAGAAAATGCTGCTCCTCCAATGGTGAGACTATTTGCCTCCAGATCTTTCTTGCACATTTACATACTGTTCACTAGAAACTAAAAATGCTTCTTGGGTACAGCCCTGAGAGACAGTGCCAGAATTATTAAAGGGCTCCTGGCTCTTTATCTCAAGTCCAAAACCAATTCACTATGGACTCGAGTCATTTGTACCATCTAAAAGCAATGACCCAAAGACACACTAATGGATGGCTAAGTCTCTGGACACTCACAATAAAGTCTGTCCTGCCATTAACTATGGGATTATGGTAAAATGGTTTGGGTTATTCCTCAACTGTAAAATGCAATTTCCAACACTGACATTACCTAACTCAGAGCTGAAAGGACAAAAATAAATAATAAAAATTAAAGCATTCTGAAGAGTATGAAAGGACAAAAATAAATAATAAAAATTAAAGCATTTGAGGAAATGTTTTATGCAAGCCCTGGTAATTATCACTTGGAGCTGCCTGAGTGCTTTGTGAACTGTGGAGCAAGGAAGGAGAAAGAAGCTGCTCAGAGGCAGAAATACAACACAAGAGGAGATTCTGAAATATGCCCAATTTCAATTCCTAAATAGTTGCTCCTGCTTCTAAATAGTTGTGTGGAAAACGGAATTTCTAAAATGTAAATAATTTTAAAGATAGTAAGAGCACTCAAAAGGATTTCCAATGTGCATTTTTCAAGTGTTTGGGGGAGCATAAATTATCATCCTCTAATTTAACTATCTGGAATGTTAGTACTTTTATATACCAAGTATTAAAAAAACACTTGCTGTGTTTTAAAAAGGGGGCTTTATCCTCTTAGATATGAGACAACATAGGTAGAGACTAAATTTTAATGATACCTGTTAGTAAATGTCCAGGACTTCCAGTGCATGCACGCAAAGCCCATTTATCATCTCCCTAAAGCCCTGAGATCACAAGGTGGAGGAGAACGTGAGCACAAAGGTGATGCGGTTCACCTTCATCTCCATGCTTCTATGCCAGGCTCAGTCAAGAGCAAACGAGCAGAACAGGGTTCCCAACACCAAAGAACTTGTAGTCCAAGAACAAGATAAACAAAATCAAACCAACTTGTCAACTTTCCATTTATGATCCAAAACCTAAGAGGCCCGAGGGCTATAAAGATGCCAAGGGTCACTGTATTTTCCTTACTGTCACTATCCCTCCACCAGGAAGTCTTCGTGGAAAGTGAGATCTAAGGAGACGATAAAGAGAGGGGCGTGGGGACTGGCAAACAAAATGTGGAACCCTATCGGTAATGCAATAATCATTTAGCAAAAATAAAAATTATTCACTAGGACTTTCAGTATTCTTCTTTCTAGGATATAAAGAGCCACACCGAGGCTGAGGTAGAGCAGGAATAGTGATTACTCCTCACCTTTAAGTTTCTCTACCCGTGACTTGTTCTGGGCAGGATGACAGCTCAATTAGCTCTAATTAAGCACAAGTTCTATGTAGCAACGTCCTACTTAAATGCTGGATCTGAGCCATGTGAATTCAAGTGTAAAACATACCTCTTAAAACCACCTCTTCCACCCCTTGAAACAACAGCTTTCACCCTCACACTGCAGCTTAGTCCTGCCTCAACAAAGTCTTACATTAAAGCAATTTACTGGCTATTATTTCATTATCTCTCCTACTTAAAGCCAGCAAATTGGAGGGAAACTGGACTAAATGTCAAATTAGCAGTCAGCTCCAGAAAACCCAGCCAGCAAGCAGAGAGGGACAGCCAAGCTTAGAGTACCTGGCAGGCTCTCAGGAGGGAAAATGGCATTAGGTATAAAGAAAGGAAGGAACTACAATGTCGTGACTCTTCTATATTTATTGCTCATTTATTCACTGGGGGAAGGAGTAGGGCAGAATGGTATAACAAAGACCCCCATCTTAGAGTCGAAGTCCTGGGTTCAAATTTTGGTTTTTGCCATTTATATGCTATATAACTACTGGCAAGTCACATAATCTATAAAATGAGAAGGTTGAGTGAGATCAGTGTCAGTGATTCCATAACTCTTGAGTGTGCATCACAAGAGCTTTTGTAAAAAATACGGATTCCCCAGTCCTACAGAATCAGAATCCTCGGACGGGGGGCTGGGTGGAAGAGGACTGGGAATCGGCATTTTTAAAAGGTCTCCAGATAATTCAGAAAGACAGCCATCTGCAGGGCTAGATCATGGGTCAGCAAACTAGGGCCCAACAGTCAAATCTAGCCTGCCACTGGTTTTCTGTATGGCCCATGAGCTACAAATGGATTTTATATTTTTTAATGGTTCAAAAAATTCAAAAGACTATTTCACGATGCATGCAATTTAAATTTCAGTGTCTATGAATAAAGTTCTATTGAAACACAGACACACTTGCTTGTTTACATTTTGTCTATGCTATTTTCCCCCTATAGAGGCAGAACTGAGTAACTGCAGTAGAGAGTGTACGGCACAAAAAGCCTAACATATTTCCTGTCCGGCCCTTTACAGAAAAAGTTTGATACCTGGGTTCATCTATAATATCAATGATCAAAAATGTTTCTACCTGTACAACACTTAAGGTCTACCACACACATTTGCTATAAACAACAATGATTCTCACGATTCTCATGGGCTGAGAGGTAAGAGCGGTAGTGAAAAGAAGTGTAGTTTAATACCGGGGTCCCCAGCCCCCGGGTCACAGAGCAGTACTGGTCCATGGCCTGTGAGGAACGGGGCTGCACAGCAGGAGGTGAGCAGTGGACCAACTAGTGGAGTTTCATCTGTATTTGCAGCCGCTCCCTAGCGCTAGCATCACAGCCTCAGCTCCACCACAAATCATCAGGCATGAGATTCTCATAGGAGCACCAGTCCCTGGTGCCAAAAAGGTTGAGGACCACTGGTTTAATTGAACCCCCATCTCTCTGGATATTCTGATACCTCCCTTCTTCTTACCATCTCACCAACCTACAGGGTTTCTTCAAAGTCTAAAAGGCCACAAATGTATAATTCTAACTAAATTTAACCCTTCTGGCAAGCTTCTGAGCATATTCTATGATAGCATCAGGAAAAAAAAAAAATGCCACGACTGCTGCTCTCACAGCTGTTGAACTCAAGCACCTCAAAGGCTACACAGAAATATAAATAGGGCACTCTAGGTTTTTACCTTGGAAACCACGATAGGGTTAAGTGACCAGGTGGAAACAGAACACAACCAGCCCAATAAAGATTTCACTTAGGCCTGAGGGCCCCTGGACATTTCCCTCAAACAACTCTAATCAAGGAAAAGTACAGATTAAGGTTTATGACTCCCTGTGCTGTAGTCTGACAATCTATAGCAACCAGCTCAGAAGTGCCACTAGTTTAGCATCTCCAGGTATACAGAGAGAGAAAGTTCAGCCAAAGGGCAACACTGTTGCTCTGACTGGGTTACTTTCTGAATGACTCTTCTTTCTGACTCATCTCTCTCAGTGCCTGAGAACTCTCAAGTCCATCCACTCCAAAAGTAGGGGAGCTGGTATACCCTGTGTCTGTACTACACAAAGAGAGAGAAGAGAAATGGCTAAACCTCCCACTCAGTGATCAGGTGGGCAACCAGAAAATAGTTCTCCAAATACACATACACAAGCTCAAACCTATCTTATAAATAAATGGGTTGACAGAGTGTGAGGATGGTGTGGTCCTTCTCACACTCTTTCCACTCATTCATTTATTCATTCAACAAAAACTTACCCATTGCCTTCTATGTACAACACTGCACAAACTATGAACAAGGCAGAGATAATCCCTGCTCTCTGGGTGACACAATTATAAAGTACCACAACTAGTAAAGTGTAGGATGCTGTGTATTTCCATAATAGGAGCATCAGAGATCTCCAGAGCAAGAAGAGATCCTTGAGATGAAACCTGAAGGTAAATAATCAATTGGTTTTAGAGGGGGTAGAAGTCATTCCTGAGTGTCAGAAGCAAAGGGAACAGCATGTGTGATGGTCTCAAGAATAGTACATTAGAGAATGGCATGGCCAGGTAAGTAGTGATTTTTGCAAGAGGGAGGCTGAGAAACAGGCTGGGCCAAGTTGTAGAAGTCCTTGTTAGAATTTGATCTCAATGAAAGCCACTGAAGGGTTTAGATCAGGGCAGTGACATGAGCAAACTTCCATTTTAAAAGGACATTCTAGCTACAATTTGGAAAAAAAAAAATTTTTTTTTGGTGGGGGTGGTCATATGTGTGGAGGCCAGAAGCTGATGCACTCATCCAATGGCAATGGAGACAGAGAAGAAAGGGAAGATAATGGAATTATTCTACACTCAGACAATTATGATCCCTGTTCCTAAGTACCAGTGGTTTTAGGTCTAAATAACTGACCAGCAGTGGCCCAGAACCCAGTATGTCTTTAGAAAAAGACTCAAACTAAATGAAACACTGATTTCATTTTTAGAGGTAATTTGGTCTTATTTTCTTTCAATAATATTTTTAAATGGCCCAGCACGGTGTTTGGTACTTAGTACATATTCAGTTAAGTGACTGTTGAAGAACCTATTAAAATATATAGATTTGACTGTGATTAAATATGTGACCTAGGCAATACACACAAAAAACAAGAAAAATACGGCAGTACTAATGTTAATGCTATAGGGAAATAACATACTTATCACTAATTATAAGAATTTAAATCTATCTCTTTCTAGAGGGGAATTTGGCAAAACCCAGACAAAGGTATTCAAATAAAAACAAAGTTCTATCAGGACTTATGGATTCAGATCTTGAGTAACAGCAGTTCCATCTGCTACATTCCAGCCCAAGAGGCTGGATAAGAAGACTCCACGGTTAACATCAGAATAAAAGCCAAAGTCCTTACCATGGCCTCCAAAAGGCTGATGTAATAATAATCACCCTCCACCACTCCTGTTGCCTCCTGTTGCTTGAATGTATCAAGCATGCTCCCACACAGGGGCCAGTGTATTTACTCTTTAGCTCAGTAATCCCCAAACTTTACAGCATATTAGATTTGCCCGCAAATCTTTTAAAAATACTTATGGTACAGGGGATCAAATATATGGTGAAAGAAGATCTGACTTTGGGTGGTAACTACACAATGCAATATACAGATAATATATTATTGAATTGTACACTTGAAACCTATATAATTTTATTAACCAATGTCATTCCAATTAATTTAATTTAAAAAATGAATTAAATCTATATGTTTTGATATGTAAAGATGTCCGTGATGTTTTTAAAGAAAAAGTGGCAGAGTAAAAAAAGAAAAAGACATATGCCTGGTTTCCATTTAATTGGACATGGAGGTGAGACCTGGGCGTCAGGATTCTTAAAAGTTCCCAGTGATAGTACTGTGAAGCAAAGGTTGAGAACCACTGTTCTAGTTTATCCTATGTTTATAGCACTTACCATCAATTTATACACTCACATATGTGTGCACATACCATGAGAGCAAGGACTTTGCGTATTTTGGTCACCAGAGTGGGCCCACAGAATGTAAGCAATAAATAGTTGGTGAACAAATAGCCTTTCTAGTCTAGTCTAGCCTTTCTTGCCTCCTTGCTGATACAGACTACCTTTCAGCAACAAAAAATTATTTGAGGTGCCCTAAATTCACCATGTCTTTCTACTGCTTTCTCATTTACTTTCTAAATCTAATAAAGTCATACTTTCCTTGCTTAAACCTCTTCTAACCCTTTATCTCCAGAATGAGCCACACACTTTATCCTCAAGGCTCAGAGAATACTTCATATACCTCTGTGAGAGTGGGTATCAGAATACACCTTAATTATATACATACATGTCTGTCTCTGTCCATAGAATTTTCCATGATGTTAGAAATGTTCATTACCTTTAATGACCAATATAGTAGTTACTAGCCACATGTGGGTAATGAGTATTTGAAAGGTGGTTAGTGTGACTGAGAAACTGAATTTTTCATTTTATTTCATTTTAATTAATTTAAAAAACTACATATAACTAGTGGCTACCATATCAGTCAGCACAGCTGTAGACTGTGATACTTTAGTGAATGATTCATTTTGATATCCCAGGACATAGGAATTATCAATAAGTAATAAATGAGTGAAGAGAGAGCTTAATGTGAGAATTGGCTCCAAAGATTATAAAACTCATACTTTTACAATTTCTGTCTTGCCATATGGTAGGAGCAAAAGATACACTCTGAAGCACAAATAAGGTTCAGCCAATGGGAGCAAAGGATTGGAAAAACCTATCTAGTATTCTACTCTTGTGCCCAGCTATATAATCCACACAGTGTGGGCAGTGTGGCCTAACACCTGATTTTAACTATTGGACTGCACTTTTCAAAAGCTTGGGGGCAGCCCCCAACTAAGGACAGGTTAAATTTACAGGGCTGGGTCTGTGCTTTAGGAGTTAAAAGTACTCCAAGCTAATCAGATACAATTCAGACATTAAGGACTCTGTTCAGTTTTTCCAGCTGGACAAAATAAGTGTGTCATACTTAACCACCTTAATAATAATAGTAAAAACTTCTATACCACTTTCCATGTGTAAGGCACTATTTTAATTGCATTATGTTTATTAACTCTTTTAACTCTATAACAATCCTGTGAAGTAAGTACTATGATTATTTCTATGTTACAGATGAGGAAGCTGAACACAGAGAGGTTAAGTGATTTGCCTTAAGGTCAACGCAGGCAGTCCGGCACCAGAGTCTGAGCTCTTAATCTTTCACTTTTAAAAAGGGCAACATTTTCGGCAGAACCAAGAAAGGCAGAACGAAGAAAGACGCTGAGCACAAAAGCTAAAGCAACCCCAAGCAAAAACCCAGCAATGGTCCCAGCTATCATTCATTGAGACCACTAGGCCAAACCAACTGAGAAGTCTTGCAGATTAAGGGAAGCAGATACTTCCAGTTCAGATCATATCATGCAAGTCAGTGGAAGCACTTAACAATGTACCCCAGAATAATGCCAGACATAAGAGAATAAAGAGAAAAGTGAACAAAAGCTTGTTTTCCCTAATAGTAAAATAGGAGCAATAAAACTAATAAAATCCCTGACATTTTTCTTGATAAATCCACAATCTGCCTGATTAA
Source organism: Eonycteris spelaea (assembly GCA_003508835.1). Classification (NCBI taxonomy): domain Eukaryota; kingdom Metazoa; phylum Chordata; class Mammalia; order Chiroptera; family Pteropodidae; genus Eonycteris; species Eonycteris spelaea. The sequence goes on from PUFA01000181.1 coordinate 3,105,925, forward strand.
TAAGGAAATAGTTCAAGAGTCAAAGAATATGTGTATTCACACACTATCATTAAAGGATTGTGCATAGTCCACAAAAATGTATCTGAAAACATACCTCCTAACTACTATAATACAGGAAAACCCCTCAATCTCTCAGCAAAGGGAGGATTAAGAACTAATCTAAGAACCCAAAGGAGAACAATGCTTCAGTTTAAGAAAGATGTGGTCACAAATAAGGTTTCACAAACCACTCTGCTGTGGGCACCAAAAAGCAAATAACCAGCATACAGGGAGCTCTGGCAACCTTATACAAGCTTCAGATTTAAGCAAGGCACCAAATAAGGGAAGGATTCTGGTGCATCAACTCCTAGGAAGAGTGTTTCAAGTTAAAAATGGTTATTCAGGTTTGGATGTGAACTTCTGTATCTGTTCTTTATCAACAGAGGCACCTCTACCTCACTGGCAGCTAGCAGCAGAAAAAGAAAACTGTTAGAATACACATGGACAACATGACCTGGTAGAGCCTAGCATTCACCTGGACACCAAAGACAAGGCTATAAATATGGCAGTGTAGATCTGGTGGGACTTCACACCCTAGCTGGACCCAAGCATCTCCGGAAGCAGGCAGGCCATGATGTCACTTTCCCCCCAGCAGCTAAATAGTTCAACATTAAGGCCAAAAACCACAGCACTTTTGGTGAGAGACTCAGTTTCACTGTGACTGCAGGCAAGACCTGCTTTTGTCAGTCATATCTTTTCTGTGCTGGCTCCCAGACCCAAAATACCTAGTTCAAAAGACAGAAAACACCTTTAAATCTCTTTGATCCAATTCTCCTCTTCATTCTTCTTATCTTCTCTCAACAAAGAAAATCAATTTCAGGCATACCAGAAAACAGGAAAATCATTAGCATTAACTTCCTAACTTATTTAGGGTACTCTATCCTTGTCATTGTTACTATTAAAGGTATAGGAAAGATCTGAGTTTAGAGTTAAAAAGAGAAGAAAGTGACACAAATCAAAAACCAATCATTCTGCTGGTTACAAAGTATGCTTAGCTTATGACAATTTGTTAACCTGTATGGTTTTGGTATGTATATTTTTCTGTATATATATTATACTGTAATTAGCACAACTGCTGTTCCACAAAAAAACTTATTCTATAGACATTACTCTTTGCCACGCATGCCCTAACCTTCACCAATATTCTAACTCTGAGGTGGTAAAAATGAAAGTGACTGTGCTAAAAGTTTAGGGCTCCGTCTAGGTGCAGAAAGCTACACTAGTGTTAAATACCAGATCTGTTGATGATTGAGACTAAATATCTATTTTACAGATGTAAACCACGGAAAGAGATTAAAAATGTGTTCATGGAAATAATAAAAAAAGTAGGAATATAATCCAGAATATGTGACTCCTAGTCTACATCAGCCAGAAGGGACAGCTTCTCAGCAGTAAATGGCATCTATTAGTGCTTTATTCAACCTTTTGATATACGTCACTTCAAAGTATTTTAAAAGCCATAGTGTTTTACAGATCTGTCCAGAAGCCTAAAGGCCTATCTGCCAAAGAAATTCCTTAGAGAGAATGTCAAATGACTTACACACAGTTTGCTTTAAAATTAGGACCTAGCATTTCAAAGATTTGTAGCACAAGTCAGCTCAAAATCTATTAGACTAAGGTTTTACATCTTCACCAAGAAAGGAACAATCCAGAAAAATGCAAATCCACAGAGGGCATTATATCCCAACTCCTCTCTCCCATATGCTTCAGCAGCTGTAGTCCTACTGTGCATGTGAAAGGCAAGAATAGGATTTATTGCCAATGGTTACGACAGAAAACATAACTTATTCCTAAGCCAAGCTGGGCTTGGCTCAGAAAGCTTCCCAGAATGATGGAAGGCATGACTTTAGGATGACTCAACCTTTACTAATGCATAAAATAAAGCAGAGAAGGACTATTTGAAGGATCCATTTTTAAGCTTAGGCCAAATCAAAAGCCCAGAAATATCTACTTTGTGATAAATCTTCAGTTCCAGAAGACCAATTAGACAGCGTCAATGTGGACATCTGTACCATGGCCTAAGAAATTCTAATGATAGACTCTTGGCTAGGACTCTCAGAAGCAACTACTCAAGAGTTTCTAACCACACTATGTTTTTATCCATGTTGTTCCTTCGGCCAGAAAGTCTGCTACCCAAATTTAGCTAAAGAACTTCTTTCACCCTTCAAAATTAAGGACAGATCACCATTCTAAGTAGCTTTCCCTGTTCATCCTAAGTTAATATCTTCCTCATCTGTATTACCTCTGTACAGTGTACATTATTTCTATTATTGTACTTGGAACACTTTATTGCAAGTATTTATTTACATATCCATTTTTCCTACTAGACTTTGAACTGTATCATTGAGGGAAGAACCAATATCATTTACCTTTCTATGTGCAGTGCCAAGAATAATGATTAACATATAAAAGTATTCACTAAATATTTACAGAAACAACCTGAATGGGGACAGGGAAACGTATGATCCCTTCAGAGATGTCTAGCTAACCTGAGAAAGAGTTTTACAACTGAACAAGCAAGAAAAAGAGGAAGATGCCCATATAAAACTGAAACTCCTTAGTTAAAGCAAAATACAAAGGTAAATACTGTACTGCAAGATAAATTAAAAACAAGAAAGAAGAGCCAAAGAGAAAAAGATTAGAGGTCACTAGGAGTAAGGACACAACACAAAATGCATGCCTTCACAACTTATTAAAGGAAGTTACAAGTTCAGGTCTCACCTCTGAAACAATTAAAATCATTTTTCTGAATAACAAATTCATAAATGTGCATGAGGCTAAAAAAATAAAAATAAAAACACCACCACACAGCATGATTATGATACTAAAAGCAGAAATTTTCCTCATGAGTTTCCACCAAGAAGATACCGTATAATGCAAATAGCAATAATTCTCTAGGCTTCTTTATTATTATTCAGTATGATTCAGTGAAAGCAATACTCCTAGGGACCAACATGTCACCTAGGTATAGAGCTCTCTGATGGTTCTAGGTATGAATGATACGGTAGGAGAGATGCCTTGCGATTCCTATGGTAAATGTTTAATAAATTTTTGGATCCATGTATAAAAGAAGACAAACAACTGGAAAAATCACTGACGCTTTTAAGAATAAAAATGTGTGGTAAATATTTTATAGACACTCAAGAATCAGAAGGAGTCGCATAGTATTTTAAGCTCCTTCTGGTCTGAAGAGTCTATATAGTAATACTTGGGAAAATAAAACTAAGCAGTAACTTCAATATTAAATATTTGTGAGTAAACTGAAAGGCTTCCAAGAGGGGAAAAACCCAAAGTTTCCCCCTGGAGACAAACAAACAGTATGCCGACTGGGGGAAGATCACAAGCCAAAAATACAACTATTTCATATTCTTTATCTTAGAGTAGACAGATAAAACTGTGGAACCTTTAAGAGTAGAGAGGGATTTCAGAATGATAGAATTATGAATTCATCTCCCACAAGAGTATAGTCAGAAACAAAAACCAATATAGGAAATTGGTGAGAAAGGCAACATGGGAAAAACAAAAAGGTTGGTACAGTCTCTTATGCCACACAACAGGCAGTATGTTACTATACAAAGTGAGCTGCTCTCACAGTAACATCACCTCACTACTCTACTCCATCTGCAGCTGCAGATTGACAACAACAAGGATCCAGTGTAAGGGTCTCATTCTTATTTGGAAGGCACTTCACAGACTAGAAGCTGGATCCTAAGGGACGATTTACAGTATACCCTCACATACATTCCAGTTGGCTGGAACTCAGCAGCTGATTGCTCCCTTGTCTAACTTGGTAAGGAGCCAAAGGAGGACTTTTCTCAGTCAACTCTCCCAGGCTGGAAAATTCTCTAGCCTCCAAGTTCTGGCTTAATTTTGAAGATCAGGTTATTCACGAGATGCCAAAACTACATCTTTATATTGGCTTTGAACAAGTCTCTCAAGTACACCATACGGATTCCCACAGATCTCAAAATCATCAGGACATTAGGACCAAAAATGTCCACTCTTCCTTTCACATAAAGAGGAATGCGCTTTTCAAATCACGGGCAATATCAAAACAAACTCTCCATCTATCTCAACAATTCTTGAAATTGGGGAACAAGAAACAAACACATTGATTTAATGGTCTCCATACCACCTTTATATTCTACCCCACTGAAAACGCTCCCTATTCCACTAGCTACTTGAATTCTCTCACTATGGTTGATCCCTTTGCCATGAATAGCCAAACCCCAAGTCTGTTTTTCTGAGAGGCAATGAAGAAGGAAACCGTAACAAAGTTTTTTTTTATTTCATCAAGCTCCTCATCTCAGCCAGCATAGTATCACCCCTCCCAGGAAGTGCTTGGAAACATATGTGTGTGGGCCACTACTGGCATCTAGTGGGTGGGGCCAGGAATGCTGAACATACTGAGGTGGCAGGTCCACAAAATGAAGAACTTGTCCTCTCAAAAGGCAGTAACACCTTCATTGACAAACAATGTCCTAAGTGAAGGACTTCCACATTAACTGCCTTCACCCTTCACAGCTTCTAGAACAGTAGTGGGTAAACTTTCTCTGCAAAGGGTCAGACAGTAAATAGTGTTGGCTTTATGGGCCATCTATATCTCTGTCACATGTTCTTCTTTTTAAACACTTTACATAAGAATGTAATAAACCATTCTTAGCTTGCAGGCCACTGGCAAACTTCATCTACCCCTGTCCTAGAGTATTACCTGACTCTTAACAGTCAGTTTATATTGAAATGCTGATTAAAATTAAATGTGATGGAGCACATTATAAACAACTCCAAAAATGTATACTATAAATTTAAATTAATAAAATAAGAGCTTCAGAAACTAGACTTTGGGTGGAAAACACACAATAGAATATACAGATGTCAAATGATAATGCACACCTGAAAATTATATAATTGTATTAACCAATGTTACCCCAATAAACTTAATTTAAAAAATTAAAAAATAAAATAGAAGTAATAAAATAAGAGCTTCAGAATTTAGCCTTAAAACCTAAGATTTGGGACACATATTTGATTTCTGATTAATTAAAATGCTCTCTCATCTCCACTCCCCCTCAGTGCATTTCAGTCACAAGTTTTGTTCTCAATGTTCATTTTCAAACATGTTACTGGAAAAAACACAGGCACTGTCTTTCCCTCTCCCTTCAGGATATATTACTTCCTATTCACCATGCGTGCCACTCACAAAGTCTCTTTAAAATTACTACTGTTAACATTTTCTAAAATGTCTAAACCAAACCAAAGCCTGGAAATTCTGACTGGTATCTGGGTCCTGACTTTCCGGATGGTAACTAAAGGTCACGTGGGGTGGAAAGTGGCCTGCGGGTAACACAGAATATACACATGCACGCGAACCGGATATGTTGGTAATCTGGTTTCCTGAGACCTGGTGAGTTGTGAGAGTTCTCATCAACACCCTTGGGGAAGATGAAAAACCTGAAGCTGGGAAATACTGGATTTTAAGAAAGTGTCCATTCTTGGAATTAGATTTCTAGGTAAAGAAGAATGGGCAAGTACACTTCTTCCTCCACATTTTACTTGTCTAAAAACACAAACAAAACAAACACAAAAAAATAAATGAATATCTGATAAGGTTTTTTCAGTGTGGAAGCTGGTGTTTGCAGCATGGCTTATGTCACGTCTTAAGCCCAGAAACACGAAGAGTGTGGTTTTGATGTTTAACCAGCCTCAACTGCACCCTGGCACTGTTTCGTCCCTCAGAGAACTTTGCTCTGTTAGAGGAAAGAAACCAACCTCACATCTTGAAACAAAACGGCTAGGATAAAAATAAAGCCCTGAAGTGGTTTGGTGACCGAGGTCATATGGGGCGTTAAGGTTTGTAGGTAGGGCCAATGTACTTTGAGAACTTCCACTCACTGCCAACCACAAAGAGACAAAGAAAGGCACCAGCCCAAGAGTCCAGCAATGATCAAGACAAGGAAGCCCCAGTATTTGCTTGTTTAGGGGTCTCCTCCTCACAGCACACTTCACATTACAATAGCCAAAAAACTCAGTCCTGGTCCTGACTTTCTTTGAGAGTAATCTCACCAAGCTGTTTCTTATGGCCTAAGAAAAGGAAATGCAATCTGTAGCCTCTTCCTATAGAAAGAGTCTTTTGTGAACACCTGTCATCACATGTTGCCAAGCCTCAGTTCACAGAATATTTTCAAATATTTTCAGCTTCCAGGGTGGAAGAGTATGACATGAGGTACATACTGCAAACTACTTTATAAAAGTAAAAGGCTATATAAATGACATGAAGTTAATATAATTCCCACAGCAACCCTGAAAAACTGCACAGTGCTCACCTCACAGAAACGACTTTTTATATTTATGAGGCCAAAATATTAGCTAACTTTCTCTATGATGATATAATTATGGGGCAATGAAAGGATGGAATTACCACAGATAAACATTTACCTACTAGTACTGAGACTCAATTCTTCTCTATCACTGTGGATTAAATCAATGCTTATGTTATCCAGAGACAATCAGGCCAAAAGTTTTTTTGAGCTTCATAATGGCACTAATTCTGGAATTGCTACCTAAAGGTTCACGATACAACTCTAGCTCACTCCAGTATAAGGCAAGTCATCTTGCCTAAGGAAGCAGGCCTTGTAAAACCATGCTCTGACCTATAGTTGTGTTCATAGAGGGTGTGGGGAGGAGTGAGGGAAGGTGGAGACATTAGATGTGTACCACCCACACATTACAGCTTTCTTTTCAGTATAGAGGTGGTGGCAGCAGCAGCAGCAGATCAGGTGCACAAACTATGTAAGGGGCACTGAAAAGCAAAGTAAAAGATGGATCTGAAAAAAACGCCACATGATTCACACACAAAAAAAACCTTCAGGCAAATATAACAAGTTAAGCATGTGAAAGCTCTATGCTATAGGCCATTTGATTGGGTTTCCCACAGTGAAGCTGTGCTCCTTTGTTGGTCAATGTTTATTTTACTTTTCTGGACTTTTGAAAAAAAAATATTTATATACTATCCAGCCTCATAGAGACATGTATTCAGAGTCAGAAAGAAAATTATCATTCTCAACTTATAGCACAGCCTCGAAGGAGGGGGGGGAAACAACCCAACATGGAAACATGGACACAAGAGATTCATGCAGGGGCAGCATGTAAAATTTCAGGCAGAAATTATGATTCTCAAATCCAAGGAAACAAAGTTCTCACTCTGCTAAAGATTTCAGGTAACTACTAAAAGCCTGGGGATAAGGAAAACTACATGAAACAAGATAAGTTTATTTCTAACCAACTGGTTTGGTGAGTGAAATTCAGAATTTACCAAAACATAGCCTGACGTTTTTCAGTTCGCATACTTAGCAGTATAACTTCTCACTTCTTACCAAGTTTTGTTGCAACAAGATGTTGAGGAAAGAATCTGTCCCAGAGCTCTGTACATAGCCCTCAATCCCCAGAGATACAACTTCTGTTAGGAAACCGAAGTGATACCTTCAGATTCCTTAGGCTTACTACTGGACAGCAGACAGAGCGAGCCTGGTAGCAGGGCATACTGCTAACTAGTTTCTGGGTCAACACCAACGACAATGTCTCATGAATCCCGGCAAAACATCTACGGCCCAATGATTAAGACACTTTTCTGTGCCCAAAGCCAGGCATGTTTGAGCAGACTTGCCAATCTTAAACAGAATCTCTGAGAAACAACTCAAATATCTCTTAAAAACCTTGACTGCAAAAACCTACTTTAGTGGCACTTTAAAAGGACAAATCACAAAATCAGACATCCACAAAGGTGATACAAGTGAGCAATGTATAAGTACAGGAGAGTTGTGGAGGCTGTTAGCAAACTAAAGATCACAAATCCCTTTAAAAGGGGGTAGCTGCTACTTGGCTCTTGCAAATTGCTGCCAGATCTTGATGTGTGTGTGTGTGTGTGTGCGCGCACGCGCGCATGTGTAAATAAGTTGGCAACTGAATGAAATTTTAAAACAAAGCAAACAAAACCCACTATCTGTACCATGTGAACCATCTGATTAGTCTTAGTATCATTCAAAGTGAGATAATCAGACACCACCTAACGCAGTGCAAAATGAGGCACACAGTACCATCTATGAAGTACTCTTGCCAAAAAGGCTGAACCTGAATCTAACTAAATTTCTAGAGTTAACTCTCACTGGGATACAGAGGATAGAGAGGCAGGTTAAATGACATCACCAGGAAATAGACAGACAAATCCTGAATGTGGGAATTCTACAGGAAAATAGGTTAAAAGAGACTTAGACAAAACAATTGAACATAACAGGCGATCTTGATTTGAATAAACCAACTGTCTAAAGACATCTGGTAGATAATCTGGGAAATAAAGTTATGGATCAGATCATGAATGATGCCAAAGATAGGCATGGCAATGGCATTATGGCACATAAAAAAATGTTCCTTATATTTTAAAAGGTGTGTGTGAAAGTGAAATATTTAGGGATGCAATGATGTGCTATATAAGGTTTGCTTTAAAATACTTCCATGGGGGCAGGGGGTAGGAAAAGATGAAATAAATGTGGAAAAATCTTGATAACTGTTGATACGAGTGACAAGTATATGGAGGTTCATTATATGATTTTCTTGAGTGTTTGAAATTTTTCATTATTAAACAAAACTCAAACAAAACAGGTCTGCATTTAGACAGTGAGCTATCAGTTTGTGAAGTACCATTCACATTGTTCATTTTAATTGTTCACTTTGGTCACATGGGTGACAGTGAAAATTGCAAAATAAACCCAGTATCTTAAAAAAATCATTATAACAAAAATTATGTAAATAACCGCCACCGCCAATATGTAAAGTGACCATATGCCACTCATTCTTTTTACATATATTATCTCATTTAGTCTATAATTATCACCATCTTACAGATGAAGAAACTAAAGTTCCACCAGGTTAAGGAAAATGCCCAAAATCTCATAGCTGATAACTGATAAAACTAGGACTTAAACTAGAACTTTCCAAAGCCCAAGCTGTTAACCTCTGCACTATCCTGCCTCTGACATAATAAGATGCAGGATAAAATTAATGAAAGCTATTCAGCCAATCTCTAAAGAGACACAATGGACTTGCAGATAAATCGCTCATGGAAGGATCTCTCAAGTCTAATAATAATATGAGGAGGCAAAAAAAAAAAACAGCAAAGGTGAATAACAATGTATATGATATACCATTAATACTGTAAGAAAAAGGAGACAATCACATACATTAATTATAATGTCCCATTAATATTATTATTTATATTAGTCAAAAATACTTCTTTAATTAAAATATTTAAAAAACGCAATCTCGCTTCTACTAGATCTTTCAACATCTAGTCCCACCGACCTAGAAGCCAATGCCAACACTGCTGCCTAAAACCTTCCCTAACTAAAATCCAGCTTTCCAAAGTCACAAACTTTCTATGCCCAAGGGGCCTCAAATGAATCACTCATGCTTTAATTTTTCACTAGTCCAAAATGCTTCCTCATGAAATGGACCCTTTCAGATACAAATCTTTCAAAACAATAATCAGTCCTATTTGATGTCTAACCTTTCTTGAACTCATTCTTCCTTATTCATGTGGCTTGAGAAGTTTCCCTTTATGCATGAGAGGGAGGACATTATGGTGTCACTCTAATTGTGCTACTTTGATAAACAGCAAGATACAGAAAACTGTGTTGACCTAACAAATTAGAATACCACTTTTCCAACCAGATTCTGGGTTAACACTTAGGCATGAATTTTTCTCTTCTGATTTCCCAGATTAACAGGCATTAGACATTTCCAATTTAAATGCTGTGCCCTATATAAACATGCAGGAAGCACATACCCTAAAATGTTAATAGTGATTATCTCTAGGTGGTAAAAATATATTATCTGCATTTTTAAATTTTTTGCAATAGGTGTTGGCCTTGTAAATTTTTAAAAGCAATAATATGAAAATGAAAAGAAAAAAGATTTGCCCTACTTAAAGCCACTGGCAATTTCTCTAACAACCAAGAGAGACACCATGTTTGAGAATGCCTAAAGCACTAAGAGTAGCCCACAAATTTTAATCAGCAAACCATGGAGCAAAAAAATTCAGTCAACGTCCACCCTACCAAATTTAATGAATGTAGTACTTCTTATGTTGAATTAACAATACAGACATGCCAATAAACAATAAGACATTGCAGAAACAAATTATATCCAGAACCCAGAAGTATACTATATGGGACAAGCACACTGAACATAACAGGCAGATCTTGATTTGAATAGACCAACTGTCTAAAGACATCTGGTAGATAATCTGGGAAATAAAGTTATGGATCAGATCATGACTGTAACCAGCCATGTAAACCAAGTACCAAATAAGAAAGTGGTTCCAGTGGAAGACTTAGTCTCTCTACCACTCCAACTTTCTCACATTATCCTCCAAATGACCACAGATTTAAGTATCCTATAAACCCCATGCTGTGTCTCGCCACCTCCATCTTTGCTCACACTGTTCTTTCTACTTTAAACACTCTTCTCACTATGCCTAGTTAAATTTTCCAGGAAGTCTTCTGCAATTGCTCTCCTTTTCTTTACAACTCATGCCTCTGCCAGGATTGGACCACGTGCCTTCCCTGTACTTCCACGGTACCCAATGCATATCTCCCTCATGAGATTTAGCACAATACAGTCAGCCTTCATAATTTGCGGATTTCATATCTGTGAATCTACCTCCTTGCTAAAATTTACTAGCAGCACCAAAATCAATACTCCTGGTGCTTTTGCAATCATTTGTGGACATGTACAGAGTGGCAAAAAAATTCGAATTGCCCAATACACCTGTTCCCAGCTGAGACTACTCTCTGAATTCATGGGTGACTCTCTGACTTCTTGTTCTAGCTCTCATGCTGTAAAGAAGTATCTTTTTTTGTGGTCTATTTAGTGCCACGTTTTTCACATTTTTGTGTCTTGTTGGTGATTTCACTGACTAAAATGCTCCCCAAATGTAGTGCTGAAGTGCTGCCTAGTGTTCCTAAGTACTAGAGGCTGTGATGTGTCTTATGGAGAAAATGAGTGTTAGTCAAGTTTTGTTTTGGCACAACTTAAGTGCTGTTGGTTATGAGTTCAGTGTTAATTAATCAACAATAATATTAAACAGGGTGTCTTTAAAGCAAAACATGTTTACAGCCATGCCACCATGAACGTGCCGATCTCATCTTATCTTAGAAGCTAAGCCTGGTTAATACTTGGATGGGAGGTCACCTAAGAATATTATTAGGTTCTGTAGGCGTTAGAAAAAAAAATCTTAGAAAAAAAAATAAAGCAAAACATACATAAAACAAGTTTAGCTATTGATCAGTCAATGAAATTCTTATAACCAAAGGCTCATAGGAACCTAACCCTGTATATTCCTTAGGAACAATGATTCAGCATCCATGGTGACTTTAGAGAACATAACTGCTACAAATAACAATAATCAACTTGATACTGAAACATTGTTTATATAGCATTCCTTCCACTAAACCAAAAGCCGGCAAACTAGACCCACAGGCCAAATGTAGCCTTTGAAAAGGCTTGCTGACCCATGTCCTAGACTCTTAACTCTTAGAGGAGATACCAATGTCACATCACCTTTACAATCCCAGCACAAAACTGGCACATCAGGACAGATAAACTAAACTTTAATCTGGACCCAGCACACTTCTACTCCAAAAACTCAGGGGTAACTGCATTAATTCCAGACCTGAACAGCTCCCGAAAAGAAACTATGCAAAGAAATTAACTAACAGAAAGTGACAGAAGGACAAGAGACAAAAGGAAAAGAACAAAACAATATTATTTGGTGGGCAAAATAAGGTATGAGAAATTAAAATAAAGGTCAAACAATAGGTATTAAGAACTACGGAGGTACAATCCAGTACGAATCCCAAAACACGTTCAGAAGAGCCAAAAAGAAGGAAAATTTGGCAAGAGCTCACTAAATGTACAGTGACATTTCACTTGTCTAAAGACCTATTTTCCACACACAACACTAAGCATGTTTGTAGGTATAATAGTCATAGCTGTTCGGGAAAATTGTCGGGAATGATCAACAAAACCATGCCAGAGCATGAGAACTCACTAAGTTTGAGAGACAAATACCTATTGACAGCTCCCAGTCTCATTTGTTCATTTTTCCCCAGTACACAGACACATGTTACATTCTACTCAAGATGCTAATAAAGCAATCAGGTCTGAGAAAATCCTCAGCAGTTCCATCAACGACCCTCACCTTTCAGAGTGAACATTTTTACTGATACTGTAATTTAATATCCTTAATTAACTCAATATCAGCAACAACTTATTTGCTAAGCAGTACCCTTTTCTGATTTCCAAAGGGAGCTAAGGCATAGCAGAAGGGACATCCACTAAATAAAGAATGCTTAGAACCCTGGTGACATTGAATTTGAGTGTCCTAGCCGGCAGGCGTAGAATCTAAATGGGACTCTCACTATTTTAAGAGGATGCCCCTTACCGTTGAGGTTGGCAGTCTCTCCCCAGGTTGCATGTTCAATCCTAACCACATCTCAAGGCTAAAAACCAACAACCTGGCAAGCTAACCTGCAGCCATTCAGAGAGAGAGATCCAAAGCTCATGCTTGGCAGAGGGAGAAAAAAATAGTTGGGAATTTACTATCAATACTAACAACCATCTGAAGCCAAACATTCTGTTTCTTATTCATGGATTTGAATTTTAGTAATCTGTGCTAGAAACTCTCTTGGAGTTGTCAAGGGAGCAATACCTATTAAGATTAATCACCCAAAAAGGACAACTAAAATGAACAAGCAATGTACAGCAATTTAAATTTTATACAAGTTAAATAAATGACATACATCTTTATAATGTTATATCATGCATGCAGCTATTTTAAGAACATGTTAAGAAAATATATTCTTAGTGGAAAAATAATCACTTCTGTAACAATGCTTCTTCTGAAAATATAAATTTGTTCCATCATGATCAACATATTAGGATATAATATGAGCATAACACAAATTTTACATTTGCTTATGTGTGATTTTGTTCATGAGAAATACCAGGTAAACACAGAAAACTGCACCCAACTGAACGGAGCTACACAGGAATACACAAAACATACACCTACCAGCTCCTGCAGTTCACCATGTGAACTCGAGTTATGAGGCACACGTATCCCCAGCTGCCTATCCAATATCATATAACCCTCCTTCCACCACTTCACAAAAACCTACAAGCTGCAATCCTTCTGAAGCCCACTTCTACAGGCAAATTTGTCTTTTTCAGGAGAGTATTTACATTATTTCTTAACTAATGAAAATCTACAAAATTGTACAATTGTTTTATTAGGTTTATATCTTTTTTTAAATATGACACTGAGGAAGTTTCTGAGTGTTGTTCCCCTAACCCAATTTTCCTCATAAGCTCTGTGGTTTTACTGTGTGATTTTGCATAGCACAGTGATTTTTAGAAATGTGTTATACTACAGCAGAACAGACTGTACATTCAACTGATCATTTAAAAAAGCAAACTGCAGATTAGCATATATAGCATAATTTCACTTTTGTTAAAAAAAATATTTCATAGATTAAAAGACACACAGAGGCTAAAAGGAAAGGGATAGGATGTGGTTCCATAGTGTAGCAGTTAGCACGTCTGCTTTACACACAGAAGGTCCTGGGTTCACTCATGCCCCAGTGGAGCCACAGTCCCTGGTCTAAGACCATGCCACCCTGAACAAGCCCAATGTCGGATCTTGGAAGCTAAACAGGGTCAGGCCACCTAGGAAGACCAGGCGCTGTAGGCATAAATAATAATAATAAATAAATAGATAGATAGATAGATAGATAGATAGATAGATAGATAGATAGATAAGAGGAAAGGGAAAGAGATATTGCTTTGATGGACCTAGTGGGTATTGTGCTGAAGGAAATAAGGCAAATAGGGAAAGACAAATATTGTACGATTTCTCATACGTGTGGAATCTAAAGAAGAAAATAAACAACAAAAATGGAAATAAACTCACAGATACAGAAAATATTCTGAGAGCTACTAAATGAGGGGGTTGGAGGGGCCTGCGAAAAAGGGCAAAGGGATTAAGAAGTACAAATAGGTAGTTACAAAACAGACATAGAGATATAAAGGGTAACATAAGAAAAGTAGTTAATAATGTTGTAATAAACATGTAAGGAGAAAAAGGGGTACTAGATTTAGTGGGGTGATCACTTTATGACTTACATAGATCTCTAATCACGATGATGTACAACTGAAACGAATATATTATTGTATGACAACTGTAATTGAAAAAACTCATTGAATATACAATGTAAATATGAGCAACTATTATACTTCAATAAAGCTGGGAAAAAATATATATATTTCACATATATAGGTAATGTGTAAATATGTACACACTTATAAATGCTTACAAAAAGGTCTGAAAGAACCTCCACCATAGTTAATAATGGTATCTCTGAAGGCAAGAATATTTGAATTGGGGTTACTTCTACAATTTTTAAAATTCCCTTTAAAAAATTAAAAATCTCCCCAATAGTAGAAATATTAAAGTGATCATTACACAATCTGATTGTGTCAACCCCCTGCTTAAGATCATCAATACCTGAATGCAAACTTCTCAATACTTATGAAGGATCTGGGCTCGCCTATCTTCTCCAGCCTCATCCCTCACTGCTCCTCCCCTTATTTATGTTTTCAACTAAAATTTATTTAGAATCTTCTATGTGCAAGCACTGGGGATAAAGCAGTGAACTATATATGAACTTCATTCTCACAGAGCTTTGATATAGCGAGAGAGAGACCTTAACCAACAACAAAATTGCACCTAAAATTATTTAAGAAATGTGATATTACAAAGGGAAACCAGCCAGGCTCAAAGATCAGGAAAAACTTCCCTTAAAAAGGGAAGTGATATTTAAGCTGAGAATTTAAGCATGAAATAAGAACGGGACTGAAAAAGAGAAGAGCACACTGCGGGCACAGAGAATGCACAACAGCCATAAGGCAAGAAAAAAAGCTTAAGCCTTTAAAGAAAGAAGTCAATAAGGCCAGAGAACAACAACAAAGAGGAAAAGAGTGGTATAAGATAAGGTTAGAAGTAGCAGAAAGGCCAAATCACGTGGAGCCCACAGACTATGTTAATGACTTTGGACCTGATTCTAAGAGCAAATAGAAACAAGTGAAGATTTTCAAGTAGGGAAGTAACACGATCAGAAATTTGTATTTGGAAGCTCATCTGGTTTACTACTTAAAAAGAAAGGCCTAATGAGGACCAGGAATAAATGTGGAAAGGTCAGTAAGAACTTCTTTCAATAGTCTGTGGATTACTAAAATGATAACATGGCCTAGGATGGTGGTAGTGGAAACAGAGAAAGGGAGATAATTCAAATTATGTTTAGGAGGTAGATTCAATAGCTCTTAATATTGACTAGATGTGGGGGTACAGTAAAAGGGATAAAAGATGACTCAGATCTCTAGCAAGAGCAGTTCTCATATCCTAGCATCCAGCCATACTGAACTACCTACAGTTCCCTAAGCCTCTGTGCCTCTCTCAAGCTTTCAGGCCTCAGAGTGGAAATACCCTTACTTCATCCTTCAGCTGCAAAATGTCTCCTCATTTCAGCCTTCTCTAACCATGCCCTGATTAGCTAGCTGCTCTGTGTGCTCCTGCAGCCTCCTGTGTTTACCTTTATCCTAGCATGCAGCACACTCCGTTATAATCATATCATTTATGTTTCTTTCTTCCCCACATAGCTGAGTGCTCCCTGAGGTTAAAGACTATTTTTTGTTGTTTAACTCTCTATATCCATGTCTCATCACTTAAACATATGTGAATAAGTCCCCACTGTATGTTACAAAGAACAGAGAATGCAAGCTGAGTTCTGGGTGCATACTATAAGAAGGAAAAAAATATGGGAAGCTAACTAGGGCCTGAGAAAGCAGGTAAAAAAGGTAGTGTGGTTTCCTGACTGGATAAACTAAGAGCTATGAAACTGTAGCCTTCTTCCTCAAGTTCTGGTAGTCTAGAACTAAAGACCAAACTCACGTATCTAAATTTAAAAGAAATTAAGGGAAGTAATTACCAAAAGATGACATGTAGTCTGAAAATACATAAACTGCTTCACAGTTTAGAAAACAAATTACATTTTACTCTACATATACCTGTAATTATTTGAAATTTTTACTAAAAACATATTATGTGATTTGTATAATTTAAAATAAAATAATTAATAAAATTATAATGAATCCAATGACAGCTCACATCCTGAAAATGCCTTCTCTGAGATTCACATAAGAATAAAAACACAAAATTATTAACACATTATTCAAAAAGTAAAATACCTGATGGAGAGAGAAATCTGTATAAGATTAGCTATAACCTTTATAAGGGATACTCCCCAACTTTAGGCCAAGGCCAAAGCCATAAAGTGCGTTCTCATATTGTCATTGTTGCTTCATTTTAAAGATTGTTATCAACAGTGGAGCTAATGCAAATAAGTTTCCAGTGGCTACAAGAGCACAATGGTGAGGGATTCTACTACAGCAGCAGCTCCTGAGAAGCACCTTAACATATTGAGGCCCCATGCACACAATGGCACATAGAAGTTGACAGTTTCATTTATAAGCAATGACTGTTTTCCACGTCATTCAGAAAACAGCTAAAGACTAAGAAAAATATAGGAAGATACGTGGAAATTTTAAATTAAACCACAAAGAACAAATCCTCCTATCCCTCCATTGACTCATTCTTAGCAGACAACCGTGCCTCTAACTTCAAAGAGAAAACAGAAAACATCAAAAAACGCCCTCCCTCATCTTCCTACTACAATGCCCACAAAATAATCTGCATCCACAATTACCTATTCCTCCTTTCCCACAAGCACAAGAAAGAGGGATCATGCGCCCTCTTTCAAGCTAATCCCTTCACTTGTGCTCTGGATCCTATTCCCCTCCCATCTTCTGCAAGGATCTTTCCCTGCCATCTACCTCCTTTCTTTCTTAGATCTTCAACCTACTACTTACCATTCTATGTTTTCTCCTTGAATAACTGAATCATCTTTCATGGCTCCATTAATATCTGTAAGAGGATATCTTCAAATATCTTCATCTTTAACCTAGACCACTCTCCTCAGCTTCAGATGATGTTAGCCTCTAAAACTCTCCACTTGAATATCCTATAGAAATTCCAACATATCCAAAACTAAATTCATCCTCTTTCTCCCAAATCCAAATTCACTAAAATCAACCAACTTTATTCTCAATCTCAGCAAATGGACCATTATCTGCCCGATTTCTAAGCCAGAAACTCAGGTGCTATATTTCCCTACTTAAAGCATTCAATAGCTCTGTACTACCTTCAGGATAAAGGTAAAATGATTTACTGCACGACTCTTCAAGATTTGGTACCAGATTATCCCACCATCCACTCCACTATGAATGTTATTAAGGTACAATGAACCAGCCATGTGCAGTTTTTCTACTACTATGCTCTCCCCCTAGCTTACAAAATCCCACACAGAATCCTTAAGCATCATATTGGTGACTCCAAACCCAAAGTGGCAAAAAAATTACTATTCTACACTAAGTAAATCTTCATTTAGAAAGATTACCTTTACTAAATTCTACACTGCCACACAGTGGTGGGAAAGGGAAGTGCAAAGATAAAGGAAGCGTAGGTTGAAGAGAGGATGAGAACACCAGGGAGCCTGAAGTGGTTCCCCTTCCCTGTGATCCCTGGGAAACAACCCCACAGTGCCTCATAGTTGCATGTACAAGGGGACTCATACTTACATAGCTAGTCTTATGCATTACATCACCCTCAAGAACTTACATCACTGGGGCTCAGGCTGCCCAGCCCATTCTCCTGCTCAGAATCCTTCCCAGATTCTGTGCCCTGAGAGGACCGGGGATGGGATGGATGAATCCAAATCTCCAGGCGAGTCGTGTCATCTCCAACATGGCGGAAAGTAGACTTCTTTCCTTTCCGCCATTGGTCAGGGCTAAGTTCCAATTCCTCATGTTGCTTCTTTTCCATCTGTTCTGCCTACACAACACACAAAACATATAGGCTCAGACTCTCCTGGGATTCAGCTAATAAAGAGAAGTGCTCACCTCACCTGAGTTTGTTGCCCAAGGACTATAAAAAGTAAAGACTTTGCCAGAGTTCCAAAGTAGCAGAGTATCATCTGCTTTATCTCATAAAAGTCAATTCTATAAACTAGATGCTGTGGAACATGTACACTCAAGGGCCCCAGAGAGCTCTCCCAAGGATGAGTTTGGTTCTGCATAAGGACCAACTGACTTCCATCAGAGCAGTCCAATGGGACTCCTTGAGGACAGAGAAAGATTAAGAGAAACACATTCTTCTGGGAAGGAATGATTCTGCCAGTATTCCCACTCACCTTTCGTTTTGTCTCTTCAAACAAGCTCATGAGACTCTCCTTGGCAGTCAGGATAGGGTTGCTGGCAGCTAAACTGCGCATATAGTAATACACAGCATCAAGCTTCCTCCTCTGTGGAAAGAGGCCAGAGACACTGAGTCAACCGATTCTCTGACTCCAGCCAAAGTCAGCTGACCCAAAAAACCTTATCTCTTCCAACCTGTGCCCCAAGCTGTGAGGAATTCCAGTAAGAAAATCAGAATACTATCCATGGAAGAAGCCATGGCAATTACATCAGAGATCTCTTCTTGGACAGTATTATACCTTATAGACAGAGGTACTCAAGAACCAAATACTCATAAGAGGGAAAAAGAATAAAAAGCTTCATAAAATATAAAAGCCAATTTTGTTTTGGTTTTAGAGGGAAAAGAATGTTCAACTCGCCTGATTATTTTTTAAAATCATAAATAACAATTGCAACATCACTGATTAAGCATAACTAAGTATGAAGCAAGTGATCACTACTTCATAGATATTTTCTCTAAATCTAAGGACACTGCCCCATAGTTACTATTATTTCCACTTTAAAGATGAGGAAATGGAAGCTCTCCTCAGAAAAATTGAAAATAGAATTACCATATGACCCAGAAATTCCACATCTGTGTACAAACCCAAAAGAATTAAAAGCAGGATTTTGACGAGATATTACTACACTCATGTTCACAGCAGCATAATGACCGAAAGGTGGAAGTGCCCAATGAGAGATGAATGGATAAACAAAATGTGGCACATACATACAACTGAATATTAGGCCTTAAGGACGAAGCTCTAATACAAGCTGTAACATCAATGAACTTTGACAACATAGCGCTAAGTGAAATAAGCCAGTCACAAAAAGACAACTACTGTATGATTCCACTTAAATTAGGTACCTAGAGTAGACAAATCCATAGAGACAATAGAAGGGTGGTTGTCAGTGGTTGGAAGGAGGGAGAATGGGAGTTGTTGATTCATGGGTACAGAGTTTCAGTTTTTTAAGAGGAGAGTTCTAGAGATTGGTTGCACAGCAATATAAGCATACTTAACACTAATGAAAATGGGTAAGACTATAAATTTTACTTTACGTATATTTTACAATTAAACTTCTTAAATTTTTTTTAAATGAGCAAAAGATTTGAATAGACATTTTTCAAAATGGCCAATAAGCATATGAAAAGATGCTCAACATCATTAGTCATTGCGAAATGCAAATCAAAACCACAATGAGATACCAGTTCACATTCACTAGGTTTGTAGGTATCAACAAACTGATTCTAAAGTTTATATGGAAAGGCAAAAGACTTAAAACAGCCTATACAGTATTGAAGAACAAAGTTGGAAAAATGACACTACCTGACTTCAAGACTTAAAATAAAACTACAGTAATCAAGACGGTGTGGTAATGGCCTAAGAATAAACCAATAGATCAATGGAACAGAATAGAGGCCCCCAGAAATAACTGATTTTTGACAAAGGAGCAAAGGCAATTCAATGGAGAAAGGATAGTCTTCAACAAATGGTGTTGGAACAACTGGACATCCACATGCAAAATTATTAATCTATACACAGACCTTACACCTGTCATAAACACTTACTAAAAACGGATCACAGACCTAAATGTAAAATGCAAAAAACTATACAACTCCTAAAGATAACACAGGAGAAAATCTAGGTAACCTTGAATTTGGCAATGACTTCTTAAATGCAACACAAAAACGACCCATAAAAGAAAAGGTTGATAAGTTGGATTTCATTAAAATTAAAAACTGCTCTGTGAAAGACACTGGTAATAAAAAGATAAGCCACAAACAGAATATATTTGCAAAACACATATCTGATAAAGAACTGGTATCCAAAATATACAATAAACTCTTAAAACTAAAACTCAACAACAACAACAAAATTTAAAAGTAGGCAAAAGTTCTGTAGACATCTCACCAAAAAAGACACAGATGGCAAATAAGCATGTGAAAAGACCTTCTACATCCTATGTCATTAGGGAAATGCAAATTAAAACAAGATACCACTATACACCTACTATAATGAGCAAAATCCAGGACACTTGACACCAAATGCTGGCAAAGATGCAGAGAAACAGGATCTCTCATCCACTACTGGTGGAAATGCAAAATGATACAGCCACTTTGGAAAACAGTTTGGCAGTTTCTTCCAAAACTACATAGGTATACTCTTACCATACAACCCAGCAATCACACTTCTGGGTATTCCCAAAAATGACTTGAAAACTTATGTCCACACAAACACCTGCACACAAATGTTTACAGCACTTTTTTAGTAACTGCCAAAACTCAGAAGCAATCAAGATGTCCTTCGATTAGAGTAATGCCTAACAACCTGTGGTACATTCATACAATGGAATATTACTCAACAAGAAGCATTTACTGTGCTTCTGCTAAGGATACTCCTTTGGTGAAAAGCTAAGAGGAATAAGGGGATGATCTGGAGAAAGGAAACAAGGATCTGAGCACCAAGCACTAGTTGAGGACTTTATGAGAGGAGAGGTAAAGGGAACCTCATTTTCCTCCTGGAAATAAGTAATCTAGTTCAATGAGATAGCAAAAGGAAGCGAGACAAGATTCACAGCAGCAGCTATGGTCGTAAAAACAGTGGTGTCTGACTAAAGCATGAGCATAGGAATTTAAGGGCAGTGAAAGTGGAAGTACAGATTCAACTGAAGTGAGGGATCCCTGACAATTTACTTCAAAAAGTAACAGTAACAGAAAGAGTTTGAGGATGGGAGACAGAAGAGGATATACTTTGGGTATTCAGATTAAATCTAGTTCTAGGAGCTGATGTTATCAAAATCCATATTTCTAAGATACTGCCTGCAAAATTCTTCTCTTGTCCACAGATTTCTTACCGTATACACTGCCAGCAGAGCCAACTGGTTATAGGGGCGCCCATTCTTGGGAGCAATGTGCTGGGCCTTCAAGTACCAACTGGAATAGAAAAACAGTAAAAAATAAAAAAATTTTAAAAAGAAGAAGAAGAAGAAAAAAGCTAGTTCTATATCAACTCTTCCCCAATTCAGTACCTGATTGTCCTCACTACTTAAGACATAAGCTGGAGTGTTAGCTATAACCCCGAAGTGGTAAAGTATGACTACAGAAACCAAGAGGGACACCTGTAGGATATACATATAGGAGGCAGCTCAGGTGGCCCATTACTCATTATAAGGCTTAGCTTAAAACCCACACAGGAAAGAGGAGCAATGAACAAAAGGCAAAAGTACCTGCGCGCTTTTCCATAGTTTGCTGTGTCATTGGCTTGCTCTCGATACCTAGCAATATCTCCTTGACAAATCATACATCGCTGAGCACTGATCAAGGCATATTTTACCTTCGGGGAAAAACAATCAGTCAGTAGCATACCCAAGAAACTCTAATTTCAACTCCAAAGGACAGGGATAGGGTCAAAATGACAGAGCTGCAGTAATAAGGCACTAATAATCTTCAACAAAGTAAAAAGTTTTCAGTCTAACTTTGACTAGCAAACAAAAAAACCAACAATGTGAAGAAAAACTTACTCAGAAAGAGTTGCTAAAGGGAGAGGGCTCATTCTTATTTTGAGTCCCAGGCAAATGGAAGAGAACATTCTGAAACTAAGAGTCAGGAGACCTGACTATATAACAGCTATGTGATTCAAGTAGGTCTCTGGGATTCTTTGGGGTTCATTTTCTTCATCAGAATGTCAAAATATCTATTCCATAGGATAACTGAAGGGATTAAGGATAAAAATATTTTATAAATTATAAAGTGATATACAAATATTAAGACAATTGTTTATTCTGTTCTTTTTTTACCATCATTAGTCTTTCTCTCCTCAAACTATTAATATCACTGAATTGTGTTACTGCATTACATTCCCTTTGCAAAACAATAATTCCCTAAAAGAGTAAGTTACTCTTCACCAAACACCTACAACATGCTAGGACTGTACAATTTTATACACACACACACACACACACACATACACACACGTATAGGTGTGTGTGTGTGTGTGTGTGTGTGTAGAGACAGACAGACAGACAGATATATCTACATATTTTCTCACTGATGGGCTTGCCATCTCTCAGTGAGAAAACAACAGAGTAATCCTTAGCAATCTCAAGACATGTGGCCAACCTAAAAACCTCCCTAAGGAACATCACTTTCTAACATTTAATTCCACTCTACTCCCACACAAGAAATTACCATGTCACTGAATAAAGAACAAGGTTTCAAGAAGTAGATATGACTCCTCCATAATAACCCCTCCATATTTCCTCTAAGCCCCTTTACAGTTTAAACCTCCACATCATCCTTTGCAGAGTCACTGTATCTACAATTACTAATTCAGCATCTATACTCACCCCTAAACAAACTCTAAATTCTGAGAGTTCATGGCTTTCTTGTTCCACACTGAATTGTATGTGCCTAGAATGGCACCTGGCATGTAGGACACTCAATACTACTTGTCGATTAGTAATAGAACGTATGCATAGCAAATCATCAAGAGCAGAAAGGCAAGAGGAAGCCTCTGCTGCACAAATCACTCCTTTCTCCAATGAATTTTTAACCTCTTCCTTTCTTCTAGCCCTTTTCTCTCAACACATGAATATGTTCAAGTATCTCTCAGCTTATGAACAAACTTCTCTTGACAATATGTTCTCTTTTAACTACTATCTCTCCTCCTTGTCTTCATAACCAAGATTCTTAAAAGAATAATCTGTATTTCTCATTGTATCTACTGCCCCACTTCTCAATCACTGAAATCTGGCTCTTCAGTTAAAATATCTAGTGTTAAGGCCATCCAATCCAATGGACACTTTTCAGTAATCTTAGCATTTTATGACTCTATAGTACTTGACAATTTCGCCCACCACTAACTAAAAATTTGATTGCCTTGCTCTGTTCAGTCGTCTCAGTTTCCCAACTCCTGCTTCAACTATCACCTGATTCTCAATTACCAGCCCAGCTCTTTCTCCTGAGCTCCAGACAGACCAAAATAGTCATTTGTTCATTTTCAAACTCCTCTACCAAATCATATACAAAGCTGAACTAACCTCTTCCTTCCCACTCTCCTAGGCCACAAATTGTGAGGCGATCTAGACTCCTCATACCTTCAATCTCATCATTCACACCAAATCAGCCAGCAATACAATTCTATTTCTATTGTATCTTTCCAATCTATCTCCTCTTTTTTATCTCTACTACTGCTACTTTAGTTCAGGCCCATACCCTGACTCTCTTACCTTCACTCCTGCCATTTGCCAGAGTAATTTGTTGTTAAGAACAAATCAATGATGATATTGATTTGCTGGAAATCAATCAATAGCTCCTAACTGCTTTCAGAATAAAGTCCAAACTCTTCAGTGTGGCATACAAGAGTTTTTGATCTATCCCTTCCTACTTCATTAGCTCCACCTCCTATACAGCCCAATTCCACATTACAGACACCAACATACTGAACTTCTTGTGATTTTCCTACAAGGCCTGGTTCTCTCTCACTGTGCCCTGTATTCAAACTGCCCCTTCTGCTCCTAGCCATGTTTCAAAATTCAACTTCACATTGTTTCCGAGAAGCCTTCCTTGACCCATCAATCTATGTCAGATTGACTTCCCTCTACACCCCTTCAACACTCTACACATACCATTATCATAGTATTTATGACATTACATTATAATTGTTGGTTTAATGGGTCTTTCCCCAATGGAGTGTATCTTTCATTCTTGTATCCTCAACACCCAGCATAGTGGCTAGCACATAACACTAGATAAATGCTTACTAAATGAATGAATAAATTTAAGATAAAGAAACTGGCTTACCGTCTTGCGTAATGGCTTGCTACGAATGGCAAGACCATCCATGTAGTCCTCCAGTTTGAACTTGTAAGTAACCTGCAGCTTCTGAAGCAAACTATCAAAGAAGTCACTACCCTATAAAGAGAAAAAATAAGAAACAGCTGAATCGGTCTGTTCTGATCCAATCTACCCACCAGAAATGGGCAAATGATCCTTTCACAGTTCTGCTAGTGCTCAGCCATCTGATGTAAAGAGAGACATACATAGTATATAGTGGCCACCAAGAAAAATGTATAGCATCAGGCTCTCCGTGGTTTGAAAGATATGAACACATGCACACACTCTCCTCCCCGCTCCCAATCTCCAACTACCCACAGCTAAGACATTCAGAAAGCTTCCAAGTTCAGAACTAACTCCAATTGTAAGTTATGGTCTCAAGGAAGCAACCAGGGGTAGGGTAGGCCTAAACCCAAGAAAGTGCATACAGTTTTTTCTGTCAATGTTCTGTTATACAACAGTATTGCAGGTGGTAAAAACCCATCACAACTATAAGATGCTAATATCTTTATTTTGAGGACAAGATGATAGTTTACCTCATCCAAGAGCTCCAAAAGTCTGTTCCGAATCTGTTCTGGGTTCTCAATGTTCGGATCCTTGAGAAGCTGCCTGAACTTCTCAATCACCTGATAGAAAGCATTCTTCCACAGGATCTGATCCACATTCTGATTATCAGAGAACTCAATATCTAATAGAATACAGCGCTCATAAAGCTGCAGCAGTTCAGCTCTGGAATAAAATACATGCAACTACTAGCTCCAAATACACCACAGAAAAGGCCAGACCCAAGATTTGAGCTTCCTGCAAATTAAACATCTTCCTTCATGGAAATCCAAAATGTCACCAGGTATAATACTCATTCTAGTTTCCATCCTGCACAGCAGGAGATCATTCTAAAGACAATTATGTCTAGGAAAGTAGTTTTTCCCGTATATGCTTCCACCTAAATTGAACAGCTGAAATAAGATATTCACCACAAGTTCTACGTTGTGCATTTCTTGGCATTCTGGAAAGTCCTTCCTTTTCCAATTCCATTTCCAGATTCCATGTTCTCTTAAAGATCATTTTTTTCTTAAAGAAAAAGTAGTAAGTATAATCATTTCTAAGACTAGAAACAAAATTTTTTTTCCAGCTGTCCCTCCCTAACAAAAATATGAAAGGGAGATAACACCCAGTGGCTTACCTAAAAGGTTTCTACTTTCCTCAGCCATAGGAGCCTATACATCTCCTGCTTATCCCCATTTTCCTCTAGCCAGGGTGGAATGTATCATACCTGAGTTGAGCCATCTTCTCCAGGCCCTCAGGACTGATGCGGTCCCTGGAGAGCAGGTTGCTGAGCTGTAGTTCCTGGTTGTCAGCCACCCGGAGAAGCCTGTGTAGTTCCTGTTGCTGCATGTTCCTCATGTGCTGCTCCATCTCCTCAGGACTCATGGTGCTAGTAGGGAGAGGGCTACAAACATACTGTCCTGATGGAGCTGGGTAGCCTGGGTAGTAAGGCCCTGGGTACACACCATTTGTAGGGCCCACTGGATACTGCAGAGGGCTATAGCCTGTATAAGGATACTGAGAAGCAGGGCCTGGTGTACGAGGGTAGTAATAGGGGTTGTCAGAGTTTTGAAACTTATAGTAAGATGCTTGGGCTTGGCGTGAGTCACCCCAAGATGTAGGGCTAACTTCATCATCAGTGTCCAAAAAATGTAGCTGGGGTGTCTGGCTCTTTAAAGCAGGTTTCTGATCAGGATTGTTTGGGTCCCACAATCGTCGAGTAGTGCCTCCTCGGCCCCAACTCCGAGATCCCTTATTACCAGGTCCAAATAAAAGCCGTGGTCCCAAAGATGTAGACTCTGGAGAACCAGCTGAATTGACAGAGAGGGTGGTATGGGCAGGCAGAATCAGAATGCCACGTCCACGACCACGACCGCGACCCCGAAGTTCTTGTTTCAGGTTTTTGGACTCCTGCTTCTCAGAGCCTTTGCCTCCACTGCTCAAACCTTTGTCAGGCTTTATCCTATCCACATTCTCCCTACATAATCTCACCATAGGGGAATCTTTGTTCATGGTTTCTGCATCAAAAGTGACACGAAGAGTGCCTCGATTTTCTTTACCATTGCTTTTCTGCTCTCCCTCTCCATGCCCAGACCAGCTTCTTTCTAAATGTTTTTTCCTTTCTGCGCTCCTCCTGGGCCCATCAGGCTCTTCACTTCTGTCGTCATCTAAGGAATCAGTTGAGGACATAGATACTTGCTTTTTCAGTCGTGGCCTGTCCTTGGTCCTATCCTGTCGGCGGCGGCGACATCCATTATCAGTCAGGCCAGTCCCCTCAGCACTGTTGTTGCTACCAGCTGAGCTGGTGCTGCAAGTGCGGTAGCGGTTCCTTCGTTTGTCTGAGCGAGAATAGCGCTTTGCAGAACCCAGCTTCCCCTGTGATGGGTCATCATTCACTTTCTTCATCACCTCCCCCTTTTCAACCCTCTTTCCTTTTTCTCCCTTTGCAACCCTTACTCTGTCACCATTTAGGCTCTTTTCTACTTCATTTTTGTCTGGTTTATTCACAACCTCCTCTTTTATATGTCCCCTATACTCATCTTCCTCTACTTTCAGCTGTTCTACCTGGTTGAGGATTTCTTCCTCATCCACTCGGCTAGTTGATTCTTTGATAACAGTCTGCAATCGCCTTCCAGGCTGATAGATCTGCATGTCAGGTTTCTTTGTTCTCTTGATAATTCTTAGGCTTGGATCTTCTTGCCCAGCAGTCCTAGGAAAGGACTCCTGTGCCTGAATATTTTCTGGATCTATAGGACCATTTTGCTGTTGGTTGTCCAGGTCCTTGCAGATATCTTTAATGAGCTGCACCCCATTTCCAACAGCAGAAGAATCTCTATCATTAACAATTTCATCTTTAAATTCGTCATTCCCAGAGGGTTCCTTTATTTTAGATTTGTTTCTTAGTCGAGAAAGACCAGGTTTATAGATTTCCAGATCTGGGCGCCTGTTATCTTTCCGCTGCCTGGGCTCCTTCATATTTTCTGTGATGTTAGAAGAGTGTTGGAGAGGAAAGCATAGAAGAAAAAAAATAAAGGAGGATGGAAAGGGAAAAAATGTCATTCTGGTAATGTAACAGAAAAGTCAAGCAAGTATCAAAATGCTATTATTACTGGACAATGAAGGAAATTTCTGCAGAAGCAGCAATTCTACTAAGTTTACAATATTTATTCAGGAACTGGCAAGGCTAAGAATTTAAGTGTTTTGAAGCTATCTTCATCTGGGATAGAGAAACAGAAAAAAAATCATGTGTTACCCAAGTCATATTTGGATCTCCAAAACCCTAAACTACCCTATTACCATCAGAATTAAAGATCTTTAATCATTTCAGCATTAGACTGTTCTCTACTACAGAACCCTCAGATACATCTTAGTTTTTTTTTTTTTCTTTTTCCAGGGTGGTTAAGTCCTTTTAACATACAAAGAGGGGCATGCACAATAACCCATGGTTCTAAACATCTCTGCAGAAAAAAAATTGCAACTCCAGTCTCTGGACTTGGCCAAGACAATCCTCTTCTTTAGGATACCAATTACCCAATCATACATCTCCCATTAAAGCGGAAAGGAAGTAGCTCCTTTCACATTTTTCAACTCCACTCATGCTCACCAACTCTCTAACAGAAGCCAGCAGAGTCATTCCAAGGAAATACTGCTCAGACTATCATCATTAGAATACTGAGACTAACTGCTACTATGATGATGGAATATAAGAAGGAAAAAGTTCCATAAGGGAGCTTTTCCCTGGAAGATGATAGAAGTATTGCGACATGCACTCAAAATACCAAGGACTGGGGCACTCAAGAGTAAGAGCTCAGGACTTCAGAAACCACTCTCCAGGATTCATGAACTTACTGAATGACAAATAAGCAAGTATCTATTTTTTGTTTCCGTTACCTTTGTCTGTTAAAGGGGGAGGCTACTACAAATAGGCACTAAACATCTCAGTGTGAAAGTAACAGGAATTAATGAGATCACAGAGTATACAAAACGGGATGCTACATAAAGTCCTAGTATCATTCTATAAACACCGCTGTAAACAAACCCATAACAGGGATCATATGCTCCAGCATTTACACTAATGGGTGTAACAAAACAGAAAACAAAAACAAACCCTGAAGTTTAAGACATTGCTTCAGTATTTTCAGAAGTCTAAACAACTGCTTCATCAAGTATGAATAAAGGTAAAGCAGTTTAGCTCCAGAATAGTTCATCCTCAGCAGTCTCTATAACTTAGGTAAAGTGGAGGGAGGGAGGAGGGAGAAGAGCAACTACTACTACTTTCCAGAGCAGAGAGAGAAAACAACCTGAAAAATCCAATTCAGTTGATCAACGAAAACCAACGCCATAAACTCTGGCCACAGGTCTACAGAATCGTAGCTACCATTCTACACAACTCCAATGCCTAACAAAGAAGAGAGAAAACACTAGAATCTTCTTTGGAGCTTTCCTGGTGTGGCTGGAGACTTCAACTTGCAAGTTGAGCATTCTCTCTGATAAAAAAAACTGCTCCCACGCATGCCAAGGCCAAACCAGAGTAGAGTCAACTCTCTGAGGTACTGAATCCCTCCAAGGGCGCAGCCTTCAGAAGCCTGCACCGGGGAAAAAAGTTCAGCACGGAAGTCCAGAGCTGTTAAACCTTCCTCCCCAGTTTCCTAGTTCCTTCTCTCCAACGCTAAAGAGATGACCGAGCAGGCCCGCAGATGATTCTTCTGGGGACGATACACCCCGGGGCCTTCACCAAACCCCAGCGCCCACTCCTCTTCGCGTCTGCTGACGGCTGAAAATCCACGGGCTGGTCTGAGAGGGCTGGGCAGTGGGGAACAGTCACCTTCGCAGTGAGAAAGGGGGCGGAGGCAGGAACTCGGGTTGGGCTCTCCCGAAGAGGGACAGAAGAACTAGCTGACCGGGACCCCACACAGGCCCTGGAGCTGGTAAGTCCGCCAGGGGACCGCCCTCGGCCCCGCCCCCACTGTTGGGGGAAGGGGCGGGGGCTCCGGAGCGCCGCGGACCGAGCTGGGAGGAGGCAGAGGAGGAGAGGGAGGCGGGGCGGGCAAACCCGGCCCAGAAGCTGGGCGGCGCGACTCACCTCTGCTCCCGGCCTGTGGAGCCAGAGTGGCCAAGATTCCTCGCAGCTCCGACGCGGAGATCCGGACACGCTCCAACCCCTCCGCCATCTTCGCGGCTGCTGCTAACAGCTGCAGCTCCTCCGCCACTGCCGCGCGCAGCCAGGAAACCACGACGGACTGGCGGCGCGCGCGCTCACCCACCTCCCACCCTTATTTCCCCGCCGTCCCGTCCTCCTCCCAAACGACGGTGGCCACTGGGGGAAAAGCGCTGAACGCACATTCGGTTGACTGAGAAGGCAAGTGCTGGAGCGCGATCCTGAGCGGAGGAGGCGGCCGCCGCGCGTGCGCAGAGGTGTGGTCGGGGGAAGGTGAGCTGCAGCTGGTGTTGGAGGCGCGGCGCCTGTGAGGTGAGGCGAGGCGAGGCGAAGCCTGGCCAAGCTAGGCCAGGCGGGCGTTGGCAGCGGTAGCTGATGCCGCTCTGGTGGCCATCGAGGACACTGGTGCTGGTCTGGGGCTTGGGTTGACGGAGGCACCCCTCAATCCGGCCTCCTCCATTCATCTTAGGTCAAGGTGTCCCGACACAGGGCTGGACTAGTGCCTCAGGCATTTACTTGGGGACCTTACTGATCTTGTAAGAATAATTATCCCCCCTCTTTTTGAAGATGAGGAAACCGAATCCCAGAGAACGGAGGTAATTACCCAGCTTGGCATGGTTGATAAATATCAGAGTATCAAAGGCTTCCTTTATGGAAAAGTACATTTCCAAGCCTCCCAGCTTATTCTTTAAAAGATACAGTGTAATGGCCTCTTGCTGAGGAAAAGACTGTGTGGAAGTAAATCAGGAAGTTTTAATCGATTTTGGAATTTCTTTATCACTGTGAATTCTTGGAAAAATTACTTGACTTCCCTAGATCTCAGGTTGATTTTTTTTTTTCCATCTTTAAAATTTAACTGGATCAGAAGACTGGTACTTTAACTTCTTCAGGAACCCTTTACTCAGAACTGTGGTGAAACTCCCTCCCCCAAGGCTGTTTTCCTTTACGGGTAGCTCCTTCCCAATCCCACTTAGTCTTTTGAAACTCTGTACCATCAAAGAATAGTTACAAGTTATTCCTTAGACCGGGCCTAAAATATTTGAACAATATGACACCACTCATTCAGTTTTATTATGTGACAGACACTTTGCCACCAGAAAGTGAAGCAGATGGAGAAAGCTAATAAATAACGTGAAAAGATTCAGTGATTCTAAAGAAAGGGAGTAATTTGAGGGGTCAGAGCAAATGGAAATCTTTAAGGCAGATATGAAAAAAGTAGAAAGAAATGTTAAATACTAACTTGTTTTTACATTGAAATTGGAGAGGACATTGCATCAGCTTTTTTTTTTTTTAAGATGGAAAATAAAATGAAAACTTTCTTAAAAAGGAAAAACATGATTGCCAAATTAATGCAACAGTGTCAGTGAACTGCACAAAAGTTAAACTTTACCAGAATTCAGAAGGAAAATATAGATTAAAACTGTAAAAGATAAGGACAGAAGACATGGAGAAAACTAATAATCCAGAAAACTAATAATCAAATGACTAGTTCCAGAAGGTGACAACAGAACTGACTGAGGAAGAGCAATTATCAAATAATAGAGAAGAAAATTTGCTAAGTTGATGGGAAAAATTGAATTTAGGATTTAAATTTAACCATGAGATTTAAAGGGCTCATGAAATACTAGGTAAAAATAAGTGAAAAGACAACCATATTCAGACCTGTATCACAATGAAAGCTTCTGAGTTTAAAGAATTAAAATATGTGTTGACATGAAACAGTCTTCAAGATGTTAATTTTTTTTAAGCCAATTGCAAGACAATATATAGACTATGGTTCTATTTGTGTGCAACAAAACCATTTATTGTATATGTAAGTTTCTATGTAAATACATCAAAAAAGGTGAAAGAATACATATCAAACTTCAAAGTGGTTATCTTTATGGAAGAGAGTGGATTTAATGGTAGAGCGTGAAAGGTCTATATGCTCATAATGTTTTACATTCTTACAGTATGGATTTGGTCAGCTATGAGTAATCCAAAAACAAAATAAATTTGGATAATGGGAGAGGGAGAAATTCAATTTCTGAATACGAAGTAGTAAAACTAGAAATGAATAACCACAAATTAAAAAATTCTGACCACTTGGAAATTTTTTTTTAAAATACCAATTTTAAATAATTCATGGGTCAAAAAAGTAAATAAAATTAATATAGATTCTTTAGACATTAAGAGTAATGAAAATATTGCACACAAAATCTATGGTATATTATTAAAGCAGTACTCAGGAAAATTTGTAGCCTTAAATGTTTTTATTCATTTAAAAAGAATGAAAATTAAGCTAAGCATTCAACAAGGGTAGAAAAAGAAAAGATAAAATTAGAAATTAACAAGGGAAAAAGAACAGTACTTGATAAATAAATTGAAGAGCTCATTCTTCATAAATGAAATAGACTAAAATAGATACATTTCTGGCAAAAAGAAAAAAAAAACCTAAAGGGCATCCTCTTGGATGTCTTATAATTAATTTGAATTTAGCTCATCAAATCTCTGATTTTCCCCTAAAATACTTGTTTCTTTGCCAGTCTTGTATCTCAATAAATTATACCACCATTCAAAACCCAGGAGTTATCTTTGACACCTCCATCTCCCTCACTCCCCATATTCAATCCAATATCAGGGTATGTCTCTTCTATCTCTAGTGGACTTCTGTAGAAGTCATCACCTCAACATTCTCCCTTCCTTTTCTCTATTTAAAACTGCCCCTCATTCTCTCAGGAGTACTTTTTCTTTGGTTTTTCTCTCTTTTCTTCTTTTTCTTTCTTTGGTTTCTGACGCCCTTCCTTGCTCCTATTTTGCCCTCAGGTGCAGAGATTTGAATGACTTATACTATTTGGTTCACATTGTCATCAAGACCTTTCTCGTTTTATCTTTTTCCTTTTATTCCAGTTCCCACTCATGTTCCTACTTTCCCCACTTAGGTCGCCACTCTAATATGTTGAAATACATCCTTGGATATACATCTTTGAATAATATGTAGTGTTTGTGTATGTATGTTTTAAATGTACATAATTGATATTGTGTTATAGAAATCATTGTTTCTTTTTCATGTTTCTATAAATACTTCTGACTATTGCATAGTATGGTCTTAAAGGACCTCATACCCTGGGGCACTGGTCCTGGGCCACGATGGGCCAATCAAAGTCTTTACCCAGAACTTTTTGAACTGAAACTAAGAAAAAAAGAATTTCTCCAGTGTGGAAGCCATAAATGTAAAACACAGGAGCTGTCAGCAGTCATGCATCCTACCATGTGGATCCAGCTGGTCTGCAAAGAAAGAGAATGAAGCTGACATGCAGAAAGCAGTAGAGGTGAGAAACAATGAGTCTTGGAAAATCTCAAGTCCCTGGTTTCAGTTGTTCCTAAAGCTCCATTTTCCTGCCCTCCCATGGTTCAATTCTTCCTTTGATTCCAAGAGCCATTACCTCCTTCCTTTGCCTAAGCGAGTTCAAAAATTGGGGTTCTATCATTTGCAAACAAAAGGCTTAACTAATTATAATTTCCAAGATGGACCTCTTTGTGTGTGTGTTTTAAATTATACTAAAATACATCTAACATGAAATATACTATCATTTTTAAGTGTATTCCAGTAGTGTTAAGTACATTTACATTGTTGTACAACCAATCTCCAGAACTCTCTTCATCTTGCAAAACTGAAACTATACCCATTAAACAACTTCTGTTCCCTTCCCCCAGCCTCTAGCAATCCCCATTCTACTTTCTAAGAAGTTGACTACTTTAAGTTCCTCCCATAAGTGTAATCATAAGTATTTGTCTTTTTGTGACTAGCTTATTTCACTTAGCATAATATCCCCAAAATTCATCCATGTTGTAACATATTGGAATGTCCTTTTATAAAGCTGAATAATAATCCATTGTGTGTGTGTGTGTGTGTATACACATACATACACCAGATTTTATTTATTCCTCTTGTCAATAGATACTTGGGTTGCTTCTACCTTTTGAGTATTGTGAATAATACTGCTATGAACATAGATGTACAAATGACTTTGAGACTCTCTCTGAATTCTTTTGGGTATATATCCAGAAGTTGAATTGCTAGATCACATGATAATTGTTTTAATTTTTTGAGAAACTACCATACTGGTTTTCATACGAACTGCACCATTTTACATTTCCACCAACAGTGCATAGGGGCTCCAGTTTCTCTACATTCCTGCCAACTTATTTTCTGTTATGGGGCGCTTTTAATAGTAGTCATTCTAATAGGTATAAGGTGGTATCTCATTGTGGTTTTGATTTGCATTTCCCTAATGATTGGTGATGTTGAGTATCTTTTCATGTGCTTGTTGGCCATTTGTGTATCTTTGGCAAATGTCTATTCAAGTCCTTCACCATGTTTTAATCAGGTCTGTTTTTCCAAAATGTATCTTGAATGATTTTTTTTTCCTGCCTCCACTTTCACCATCCAAGCCCCTGTTATCTTTCATGTGGACAACTGTAATATACTTCTTAACCAAATTTCCAGATTCCACTCTTACCTCTTTCCTTTTCATTCCACAGTGTAGCCAGAGTAATTTTCTGAAAATAGAAAATTTAAAATGTCATTTATCTGCTCAAAATTATCTAATGGTACTCCATTGCTCTTAAGAAAAAAATCCATGGGTCATGATCTCTTATGATCTAGACCCTGCCAACCTCACATTCACTCATTTCTTAGTGCACTCCCCTTTGATCACTATTTTCAGATACATTGGCCTTTAGTTCCTGGAATATGCCAACCTCTTTTCCTCCATAAAGGCTTCATACATATTATTCCCTCTACCCGAAACACTTTCCCCCCTGCTCTGCCCATTCACCTTATGGGTCATAACTTAATTTCACTTCTCCATAGAGGGCCTTCCTTAACCTCCATCTCTGATCTAAATAAGGTATCTTATCATAACGCATTTCCCTAATATCACCTATCACTATTTGTAAATGCATAGTTGTTTTTGGATTACTTTTTACACATCTCTCCACTCAATTGTGAGCTGTATGAGAGCAAGGACAAGTCTATTTTTCTAACACTATATCCCCATCGTAAACAGTATCTGACACATAGAAGGTGCTCAGTATTTCATGACTGAATAAATGAACAAATACCCCGATATGAATACTTAGAAATATTAATATGTACTTTATACTAATTTGAAATTTTAAGTTAAATGATTTTGCAAAAAGTTACTGAAATTGAGAAGGTGGCAAATCTACATAAAACCAATAACTGTGAAATCACTGGAAAAGTTACCAGAGAGATATTGATAAGGTAAAGACAAATTATCTTTATTTGCAGATAGTGTGAATGTTTGGAGAACGAACAGTAAAACTATTAGATCTTTGGAAGAATTTATGTGTGAGAAAGCCAATAAACTTTAGAAAGAGTAATCAGAGAAGAACATTAATACAATGAACAACTAGAAAAAGAATTAGCAGTCTGATCAACGGAACAAAATGTGAAGTCCAGAAAATCCCCTAGCATTAATAGAAATTTAATTGATACATGTGGCATTCCAGAGGAAAAAGAAAATTTGGTAAGTACATAGCATGTTAAACATTCATTCAGTAATAAGTGGCCAATAAATATATAAAAAAAATGTTCAATCATAATTAAAGAAATATAAATTCAAACTACTAGACATTTCATTAAATTGACAGGTAAAAATGATACAGCAAAGGTGAAGGAAATTGGACATTTCTTAGAAACTGCTGTTGGGAGTATAAATTGGAGTAATCTACAACTCTTCTGGAAATCATTTTGGCAGTGAGTATTACTGTCTTAGAAGCGTGCGTGCCTTTTGATGCAAAATACCATTTGGTAGAATCTACCCAATGTATGTATGGAGCTACAAAGATCTTGGAACGAGGCTGTTCATTACATCATTATTTATTATAGACAAAACCCTAAATGTTCAACAATAAAGTTATGTAAATCTATGGTACTGTTGTAAAAAAAAGTACTATTAAGTCATTTAAAAAGTTGCATAAATGTGCCTATCGATAAGCAAAGATTCATAAATATTCATAAAATTATCTGAAAAAAGCAAGTCACCAAACCTGTCAAAAAAGTTTTGCCTGCATATATAGGTGGGCCTGGAAAAATAAATATTAGAGCTTGAATAGCAATTGTCTTTGGTGAGAAAGATTAAATTCTGTTTTTCTATGGAACATGCATTGCTTCCATTTATTATTAATAAGGAAAAATAAAGAACAACTTCATGTTTAAATGCTACAATAAAAAGTGAAAATGGAAGCATAATGCAGTTATTTAAAATTATAATTATGAAAACTTTGAGGAAACTGAGCCAAATGGAGGAGTAAACAAAATGTTATATTTGATTTTTAATTGTTATATAATGTATGTATATGGAAAACAAAAGGAAATGTAGAAAATGAATGTAATTTACTAAGATGTTAGGATTGTAGGCAGTTTTCCCCATTGTCAAATTATTTTTTAAAATAAAGATTTATAAAAGATTTTGAACCCAGTTAATTACACTGATGAAATTGTATAGACCAATGGCAGTCGATAGATAGATGGTATGGGTGAGAGGTGAAAGCTTTCAGCCTTCAGTAATCACCACCAGTTACTTCCAATAAAGCTTCACCAGAAAAAAAAAACTTTACTAAGAAACTCAGCTTCAAGGCAAATTTCTTTTTATACAAAGATTCTAGAGCCCCAATAATACAATTTTCACTTTATTTTGACCTCTTTCTTATTCTTGGGTTTCAGAACCATGTGTGCACAGTACTGCATCTCCTTTGCTGATGTTGAAAAAGCTCGTATCAACATTCAAGATTTTATCCAGCTCACACCAGTGTTAACAAGCTCCATTTTGAATCAAGTAACAGGGCGCAGTCTTTTCTTCAAATGTGAACTCTTCCAGAAAACTGGATCATTTAAGGTAACAGTCCTTTTGATAGTGTCATAAATCTTTTCACACTCCTTTCACATATAAATTTACCTGATCCCCTGACTGAATATCTTTTTAGAGCCGAAGGGTTGTAGAAGTTTTCCTGGTCCTGGTTACTTTGAGCCATGTTTACACAACCTCGAAATTCCTTAATTAGGGTGATGATATAATTACTATCCAAATTAGGTCATGTTTGAGAATAAAAGAGTCAACAGGCATCACCCTGCACTGTTGCAAGGTAAAATGGGCAAGTGTGATCACCCTGTACAACCAAGTTTAAGCTTTCACTTTGTATCAACATGCTGTTGATATCTTACTGAGAAGTGAGGCCTCACCAAGGTAGTGGCAAAGACACAAGATATTTAAGTGATAAAATCAGTTAAAATTCAGTGATAAACTGGATATATAGTGTTAGGAAGAGAAAATCTAGAAAACCTGCTTGGTTTTTTGAAAAGAAATTACATGAACTCACCATCCCTCTTTTCCAGATTCGTGGTGCCCTCAATGCAATCAGAGGCTTGATTCCTACCACTTCGGAAGAGAAACCCAAAGCCGTTGTTACTCACAGTAGTGGAAACCATGGCCAGGCTCTAGCCTATGCTGCCCAATTGGAAGGTACTTGGCTAATTTCTCAAGGTACTGGTAGGATCATCAGAGAGGAGTTAAAAAGTATACTTACTTTCAGTGAGTTGGTGATAGCTGTGGGAAGTAAACTTCTGAGTTCCTATCTGATTACAAGCAACTGGACAGAAATTTGTATACTAAATTCTCCCGATTTGTACTAAACATGTCTCTCAATCTCAGGGATTCCTGCGTATATTGTGGTGCCCCAAACAGCTCCCAACTGTAAAAAACTGGCAATACAAGCCTATGGAGCCTCTATTGTGTACAGTGAACCAAGTGATGAGGTAAGGAAGAGAGCAATGTTCAGTACCACCTTAATAGCTTTCACTGTCAAGTGAAACTTCTCTTCCTGCCTTTTTGGGTGTTCCTTCTAGTCTCCTTTGTTTCCTCTCCATCTCTAAATGTTATCATGTCCAACCTTTTCTCTATCTACACTCTTTCAGATGATTAGTCTCAGTTTAAATTACCACCTAATATGCTTAACAGTAGCCCTGACCTTTGTCCCTTAACCCAGATTTGAATATCCATCTGCTTCCTATTTGGATGTCTTAACAAGCATCCCAAACTTACTATATCTAAAACCAAACTCCTGATTATTCCCACCCATACTGCTCCTGTTCCAGTCTTTTCCATCTCCATAAATGGACTTTTATCTTTCTAGTTGCTCAAATGTTGGAGTCATCTTGATAACTCTTTTGCACAAAACATCCAAAACTCAGTCCTACTTACAAAATACTTACATAATCCAACTTACTTAACAGCCTCTACTATTTAAACCAACATCAGTTCTTACATAGATTCAGTAGCCTCCTAACCAGTCTCTGCTTCCACCTTTGCTCAACTTGTCTGTTTTCAAAGAGCAACCAGAGCTACTTAGTTACAACTTGTCTGTTGTCAGCTCAAAATCCTCCAGTGGTTTCCCATGTCATACGCAGTGGGAACCAAAGTTCTTCCAATCATATAAGGCCTTGATGAACCAGCTCATTCCTATCTTTCTGACCTCACCTCCTATTATTCTCCCCCAAACACTCCACACCACACTAACTTAGCAGTTGCTCAGAAAGGCCAAGTACTCCTTTGTAGTCTTTGCACTTAGAATTACTCTTTCCCTAGAATATTCTGGAGATCTGCAGGACTGACTCAAATCTCTTCAAATTTCATTTTACCGGAGGCCCTTCCTAAGTACCCTATACAAATGAACTTTTCTCCATAGCACTTACACATATATTATTTATATTCTACCCCTCCCCCACCATTAGCCAAGCAAAGATGGCCAATAAAGTCTTAAATGACTGAATCTAACTTGTTAGAAACTATTAAATACAAATCAAGTAAGCTAAATTAATGTACTCTTTCAGTCCAGAGAAAATGTTACAAAAAGGATTATGGAAGAAACAGAAGGCATCATTATACATCCTAACCAGGAACCTGCAGTGATAGCTGGGCAAGGGACAATTGCCATGGAAGTGCTAAACCAGGTAAAAGCTTAGTTTTTCTCATTGAGCTACTAGTAGACCTGAGGTTTGACTGTATAGTGAACTATTTTATATGTACATATAAAGCTGGTTATTAAATAGAGCTATTTATATTTTCACTAAAGGTTCCCTTGGTAGATGCACTGGTGGTACCTGTAGGAGGAGGAGGAATGGTTGCTGGAATAGCAATTACAGTTAAGGTGAGAAAACAACTTCTGGAAGACTCCCCACTTCAGCAGAGGATTTTATTTTACATCACAATACATTGTGGTATTTGTTCAACATTTCCTTCAAATTGCTGTTCCTTGCCATTATTCTTTGGCACTTAAAATGGAAGTCCCTTCTCTGCCTCGTTACCCTTTTCATGTTTTTTTTTTTTAATCTCACTACCATTTTTTAAATCAACTTTACAACACAAAAGCATTTACAATGAGTGGCACCCTCACAGTCCTGTCCCTGAACTCCATCTCTCCAACCTGCTACCCAGGTCAGGAGCTACTCTTTTTCCAAGTTACCAGTAGAACTAGATGTGATCTAGGCAACTGACAGCCAGTATTAGGCATTCAATTTAAAGTGCTTTAAGGTCATATTTTCATTATATCTGTCATAGATAAGGCTCTTACTTGGGCAGAAATGCGTTACATGTACTGTCTATTTTACTGCAGGCATGCAGACAAAATGCTGTGGCTAGTAGTAAGATGTCTGATATTCCTCTTTCCAGGCTCTGAGACCTAGTGTGAAGGTATATGCGGCCGAACCCTTGAATGCAGATGACTGCTACCAGTCCAAGCTAAAAGGGGAACTGACCCCCAATCCCTGTCCTCCAGAAACCATAGCAGATGGTGTCAAGTCCAGCATTGGCTTAAACACTTGGCCTATTATAAGGGACCTTGTGGATGATGTCTTCATTGTCACAGAGGATGAAATTAAGGTGAGGCTCCAACAGGAAAGAAAATAAACGAGAACAGAGCAACTTCTTTGGCAAAAGAAACTTCTCTTGTAGCAACTCATCCGCTGAGGACTGAACTAGGTGACTTCTTGACATGTGAGAGGATACCTATAGGACAACTCTCTCAACAGTAGAAGCAGTTAGGATGAAAAAAGTCATGTGTGTGTCTCACTTGACCTTTAATTGTACAGGCCAACCAAGTAGGCTTTTTCCCCTTCTCCATTTCACTAATTCTTACTCCCTTCTATACCAACAGTATGCAACCCAGCTGGTGTGGGAGAGGATGAAACTGCTTATTGAACCTACAGCTGGTGTTGGAGTGGCTGCTGTGCTGTCTCAGCATTTTCAAACAGTTTCCCCAGAAGTAAAGAACGTTTGTATTGTGCTCAGTGGTGGAAACGTAGACTTAACCTCTGTAACCTGGGTGAAGCAGGCTGGAAGGCCATCTCCTAATCAATCTATTTCTGTTTAATTTACACATAAGGAAGAAATGGGATTCCGTGTCTCTAAACATTTGGAAATTTTGTTTCCTAATCACTGTCAACTTCCCATCTTAGTCTCTTAACAGCTTTTAAAATCCTAATGGAGAATGGATATTTCCGTAAGATTTAATATTTTTTGGACTAAGCAGCAGTAGACACACATCCATACTTAACTGAGACACCTTGTCAAGGCCAAGAAAAATCTTTTGCGAAAAGGGGCAGCAGACCTCTATGCTAAAGTTGACAACACAAACTTTGCCCCATCACAACCTGTAGGTTCTCAGCAATGAGACAGAATCCCATTGAATCCATTATTCCATGTCCACCTCAGGCCCCATAGATGAAATCTCATTTTTCACCCAAGGTACTGGTTCTGGTACATGTGGATCATAAGTCCATTTGGGGAAAACTCGTTTGTAGAGGTTCATCAGTACTGTGTCCTGAGATTTTAGCTTCCCATCAAAACTGCACTTCATATGGCCATGAGTACCTAGA
Source organism: Eonycteris spelaea (assembly GCA_003508835.1). Classification (NCBI taxonomy): domain Eukaryota; kingdom Metazoa; phylum Chordata; class Mammalia; order Chiroptera; family Pteropodidae; genus Eonycteris; species Eonycteris spelaea. The sequence goes on from PUFA01000181.1 coordinate 3,146,401, forward strand.
AAGAAAACAGCAAGTTGGTCAAATTAAAACAAAATTTTAGCAGTGGTCTTCTACCCTAACAGTCATTTAGTAGCACTGTGGAAATCTAGCCAAGGTTCCAACACCACTTTCTTACCTAAAGGCTCCTTGATGTGTCCTCTGCGGCCCCACTTTGTTCTCAGTTCCACCGGTTTAAACCACAGCACATCCTCTTAGAATGATACACACAGAAGACCAAGATGAAAGATGAAACATTTACCCACAAAATATAACCCCAACCTTCACCCAACAAAGGCAATCAGATTCCATCCTTCACACCTACCTCTACTGAAGAACATGTAACGCACTACTGCCATCTTAGTAAAAATTTTGAAAGGATGACCACTCAGAACAATCCTCTTGATGACCATTCTGTCTGGATCCACTGACAATAGATGTCCTGTAGCAATAAGGCTGTGCATTCCTAAAGGACAAAGACAGAGTAGCAGGAGTCTACAGGCCAAAGCCTTCACTTATTGCTCCAATCCATTTTTAAAGACCTATGCAAAATCTTAGGGAAACCTTAAAGTAGGGATGTACTATGCTGCCCTCCTGGGTCCATAGCAAAGATCACTAAGTGATATTCCTGCTGAGCCTGTCCCCAGAATCTATTCTAAATATAGCACTCTGAACATTCTCTACCAAGTAGCTAAAGTTTACAATTAAGATCAAATCCCATTTGTCATCTCTGCCTTAGACCCATTATGAGGCTGAGACTGGAATATTCTGAAAACCATCATTACCTTCTTCATACCATTTGGCTTCCAAATCTAAATACAGAAAACCATGTTAAATCTATTAGGGACCTGTAGGTCTATTTACCTCTGTGAACTCACCTTTGCTATTCTGTTTGAAAAGCAGCACAGATGCAGGAGGAAAAGTGATTGGGGCATATACTGTCACCACCAGGGCCGTGTCAGCAGTCAGGAATCTCTGAAATTTATGTTTATCTGCTGCCATAATAAAGGTTCAAAAAAAAAAAAAAAACTAAAGTCATTTTGAGACACTAAAACGGATCCAGAAGACTGTGAAAAGCTACATAACTGCACCTCTTAAACTCAAGACAACTTGTGTTCCTTTACTGCACTAGTTCTCAAAATACATTCCTGTCTCAAAATAACTAAAAGATACAACCCAATCCTCTTAGAATGATTTTTTAACCAGAGACAGAATCTTAGAGCCTAGATTGTATTTTCAGTTTGAAAAAGTTCTTTAGGTGATTGATACCCACCACCCCTACCTCATTTGAGAACAGTGTTTTATAGAGAATATATGTCCAGTAATCAACAGCTTTTCATTTTGAGCAAAGACTGGCAAACATTTTCCATAAAGGGCCAGATAGGAAATAGTTTAGGCTTTGTGGTCATACAGTGTCTGCCAATCACTCAACTCTCACTGTAGCACAGAAACCACCACAGACAATACATTTAAAAAAAACACACACACACAACTGTGTTCCAACAAAACTTTAACAGTGGGACAGATTTGGCCCAATGGCCATACTTTGCTGACCTCTGAGCTTAGGGTTTGTTTTTACTTTCAGTGAAACCCTCCTTTTTAAATATTGACGTTACAGGGAAATAAAATATTTTAAAGGAAAGAAATGTTAATCCCTCATTCAGACAGCATGGCTAGTGACAATAGAAATTATCCAGAGCATCCATTAATACTGCCTTCATCATTTTCCTTCCACCACTGCTGAGATCTGAGTGTAGGTAATGTTGAGAAGCCCAAGTTAGTACAAAACACTTCCCACTCCTAATGTGTAGGAGTACAATAATTTTTACTACAAAAGTGTCCCTGGCCACCACTTCCAAGCTCTCATCCAGTTTCAACATCTCAGAAGCCACAATCTCTGCTTTACCCAGCTGTGGACCACCCCTAGTTGTCAACAACACTGCCACTGGCATATCAAATGGTGTGCCACTTTGACACACCATTTTTCTAAAGCTGCCAACTCTGATTCAAAACCTATTCTGGAACAAAGACTCATGGCAGAGAAGCCTCAGTACCACACAGAAGTTGCATCACTGGGATGCTTCAGACAGGTTCAGACGTTTTGAATAAATACATCATTGGCTTCTACACCAGAGTACTGAAAATGCCTCTAACCCAGAGACTTAGATTAAAATTGTGTACTCTGCCCTTACCCACCAAAAGTCACAGTCTTCCAAAAGACAAGACGGACAATAATCCAGACAGTTTCCCACTGCTTACCTGCAGTGTGCTGAGAGAATAAAGGTGAGGCTCGAAAGCGCCTGAACCCACAGTGGAAGATCAGCTCTTCTTTAGCTTCACCAGGTTCAGTGTTGCCAGGATGCCGGCTCACCACCATATTTAGTACTGACATCTGGGGACCACGTAAGAAAAAAAACTTCATATCTAGGCAGAGAACAGCTAACCTGAAAGGCAGCAAACCAAACTAACATATTCAGATTCACTCTAAGGATTGACAATGCTAATTTATAGTAGAGTACAGATGATGAGACACAAATTTGTCTTTTACTTCTACCAACAACTGGTATTTGAGCCAAACATAGTCTGGTTTTCAGAGCCTTCATGTACTTCTATTAGTTAACATTCCTGTGTCTAACATGCAAGAGCTAGCTCAACATCTGCCACATGGTCAGCGCCTTCAAGCCACTCACTCACCACACAACTCAAAAACATACTCATACAAGCCCCTTCTATGTCAAACCTTACACTGACTAAAAGCCAAGTTCTCACATTCTCCCCAATCTACAAGACTGCTGGCCAAGAGAAAAGAGATCTATACCTTGGCATAAATGCTTTTATTTTTTAAGGCTGACAACCCTTGGTTAAAATCTGATCCGACAAACATACTTAGAGAAGTCTCAGAACCACAGATTGCATCACTGAGAAGTTTCAGACAGGTTCAGACATGTTGGATAAAACCATCATTGACTCCTCTGTTCTCCAATTCCTAATCGTAAAAGCAGATTTTTCGCATCCCAATGAACAAAATGTCAGTCAAAATTAAAATTTTAGACTGATAAAACTATTTGGAAAGTTCCATAACTCTCATTTCCCACAGATACTAATTCACCTTCTGTTCATGAGGTAGTAAAGAAATCGCAATCAAGGGTGCTCCTCGCTTGAAGTACTCAACCACAGATAAAGGTACTTCAGAGACATGAAGTGTGACATACCAGCCAACCTGCCAGAAGAAAGCAGAAAACATATAATTACCCTTAAGGCCTCAATGATGACGTGTATGTATGTCCAAGTATGTTAAAAGTCTCCTACTTCCCTAAAGTCAACCCTCACCCTTCAAAATTACCTTTCACAGATGCCTCGACTACCCAGATTAAACTTTTTTCAGTTAACATCTCTGATGGCTTTTTGTTCCCAATATCACACTAAACAATGACTCAGTGGCTCCACTAATTAAGCTATGGGCAGCACAAAACTAAACAAGGTACTCCTGCCAATTCGAGAAGGAGTAAAGGAAGGGCACCTTGGCAAATGAAAGCAAATTGTAGGGATGGATAAAGGGAGGCATATACCTCAGCTCCCTCGACCTCTTTTTCCTCAATCTCTTTAAAGATGCATCTCCTAGTATTAGTAAAGTTCTGAAACTGAAAGATCCGCGCATAATCTTGAGGCAGGTTTTCCTTAGGATCCCATGGAGAAGTCCGGAAGCTCTTAAGGCCTCTGTATTTCTGAAATCTAGAATATAGATTTTAAAGAAATAGTAAATTTATATACTGCAACTTACCCTTTCGCTCAAGTCAATAATATGGCTAAGGCTCTTAACTTAAAGATCTCTTACCACTATCTCTCAAAACAACCTAACAGCCTAAGCCAAGACTACAGTTTAAAACAGCTTTTAATAAATATTTCAGAACCAAACCCAAGCTTCTCACAAAGGACAGGTATTTACAGTGGCCCCCTGGTACCTATCAGGGAGTGTCTACATGACAAACATGGTCCTTGATAAAAGCCCTACCTCTAATATCCAACATAAACTCTCTAGGTGTAGTCAGACTCACCTCCAGGGCAGAAATGGTCATTTACACCTTCATGTTTTAATTTCTTGTGATCCACCCAAACTCCCCCAACTCGCTAAACAGTATATATTTCAACTGAGTATTAGTTCACATAGGAAACATTTGTTAATTAACCTTAATATTTCTCATCAAGTATTGTAACAGTCTATACCACACGGTCTAGAACTTGATAATATATTACTGCTACCTGTATGTATGTCTTCTTGTATAGAATGTTAGCTCTTCAGGAGCACAGACAATGTATTTTTTTTTTTTTTTTTTTTTTTTTTTGCATCACACTGATATAGTTCTGAGCCACATAAGGTGTAAATAAAAATATTGATTTTAGACTCGTTGACTAACCGAATTCTAGCAGCCACATCACGGGGGTATCTACTTCATCTGGAAACATCTCTTCCAGTCTTTCTTGTTTGTATTTCTCCAACATTTTTTCTTCAGCCTCTTCATCCACTTTCTCATCATACAGATCATCACGCACGGACTCTCCTATAGTCATAGTTTCACATTCCTCTTCTTCCTCTTCACTACTCTCATCCTGCAGAATAAAGCATCACAAATTCAGAAAAAAACCCTTATCTAGCTCTACACTAAAAGCCATTAAGCAAAGAACGAAATAACATTAGTACACACCTAGTCCAAACCAGTATCAATTCTAAGAGACTTAGTTATAAGACAGTCTCAGTCCCAGAAACTAGTCATTCCTAAGAAAGTGACCACACACCCCTCAAGGTCAGAATTGCACTTTGCTTTGCACTTGGGGCTGTACACAGAAGTGGTCTAAGGGTCTATTTCCTTACCTGAGATTCCTCTTCCATAAATTCCCCATGTTCATCTCCTATATCATCATATTCATCTCCTTCTCCACCACTTTCCCCATCCTCATCCAAAATCCATTCAGCTTGGTAACTGGATGTTCCTTTGGGAACCTTCTTTATCACCTTAGAACTTTCCTTCAGAAAGTCTATAAAAGTCCAAATAAGTAAATTATATACCTCCTTTCCCTAATTTGAGTATTCTCACCTAGGTAAGACACTAGGCATTGCTGCAACACCAGAAATTTTAGCACACTATGAGCAAAACATACTTCCAAATTTAATTCAGCTGTCTCAAAACTAGCACTACATACACAACTAAATACACCTTGCAATGAATCCAAAGTTGTTTATCTGTTCAACAAGTAATTATAAGAAGTGGAACACAGCTGTGTTCAATGTTTGCTTAATGCAAACATACAGCACTTGGGGGTGAGAAGAGGTGACAGACTTCCAAAATACATCCTCATCACACTCTATAGGGTGCTGACTGTGAGCAGCTATACAAAATACACAGTCCAGGCCAGATAAATTACAAACAACTTTGCCATTACTGACCATTTGCCTCATTCAGCTCCTCCTCAGTGGGCCAGGTTTGCTCCCCGTCCATCGGATCTGGGATAACCTCTGTTTGCAAAGATTCTTGTCTATCAGGGTCTGCCTTCATTAGGACCTTAAGATCTTCTTCCATATGACTACAGCATCCATAGCACAAATCTAAAAACCAAAAGTGATGATCAAACATTAACCAAAAATCTACTAATCTAACCAGAGAGATCCAGAAATAACACAGTCCTGAAGTATATGAATGAAATAGAATGAAAGAAAAAGTCAAAACTTGTCAAGTTTTTTCAAATGGTTCTATTTCCTAGCATTTTACATCTATACCTCTGCTTGGGTCTTGAAGCCTTTCTAATCTGACCCCACTCCTAACCATTTATTACATACCTTACTTCCATCAAGCTGATTTCTTCAGAGTTCAAAGAAACCCTTTGATCCATTATTGTGCTAGGTTCTTGTTGTCTCTGTCTTCTAGGATATTCTTTCATCTCTCTTCAATCTACATATTCACATTCATCCTTCTCAACACCTGGCTCAAGTCTGATCTCTTCTGTGAAGCTTGCTAGTCAAATTTCTCAACTTCCACAGCAGGTTTGTACCTCAACACTTTCTCAACCTTTACTTGATGAGTGTTTGCTTTACTTTTTTTCCTAACTCAATTATCTAAGGAAAGAGACAGCACCTTGTGTCTTCTGTAAACTCAGAGCCAATTGCTGTGGAAGGCAACTGCAAAGTACTGGATAAATATGTAATACAGCAATATATTAGTATTCCGTAATTCAAACTAGCAGTCATCTCCAGGGTCCAGTGTAGTCGTCTAGGTGTGCAAACTACCTTCTCCTAAATTAGTTCCCATCCTAAACCAGCTTATACATAAATCTACAGTACAGTATTTAGAAACATCAGTCTTACCTCCATTGCTGTCCCTGGGTCTTTCTGGGATTTGATCACTCTAGGATTTAAAGGGAAAGGGTCCACAGGAGCATCTATCTGTTTCATCTGGAAATCACCATGTCCAATGAGATGCAGCAAATTATTTACATTGAGAGTCTGCCCACGAACATAGCCTGAGATTTTCAAGGTGCCCACCAAGTTATTCTCTTCATTAGGTACAAAGTCAGCAGCATGAGCAAAAAGGTAGGCCCGCCGATCTCGAAAGGCAAGATGCCGTTGCTTTTGGTTAGCCAAATACCTGAGCAGCATCCCTGCCTCCTGCTGAGTGTCTAACAAGAGGAGTTTATCATCAGGAAAGCGCTTCTCCACTACTTTACTTAGCTTCTTTCTGGCATCTATTTGCTTCTTCGGTGGGAGGCCAGAAATCCCATGGATAGCTAATGCTGTGAGCGAAAAAGAAAGGGCTTCATGACCTGTTGCTTCGACATCTGAAAATCTCCCTTACTGCAAGTTCACAAAAAAGCTAACAGTTGTGAGCCCAGAGATCACTGGGAAGCTCAACACTCACCTACCCTAAAGAAATTTCACAGTAAAACCAAATTCTACAGTCTTCTATCTCTAGGCAAAGGGCAATCCAGAAAAAAAAAAAGGACCCTTGATAATTTATGAATAATGGAACAAGTTTAGGCCATACATGTACAACCCACCATCAGCTGTACACAACCAGTGTCAAGTGTCAAGAACAGTGCTTGGCAAATCATAGGTGCACAATAAATGCTAATTCACTTCCACATGGCCTCCAATACTCCCAACACACTTACCATAGGTAGGAAGGCCCTGAGCAAAGAGGCAGGAAAGGCAATAATCCCCGGTGCTGTCCCAGCCTTCCAGTGGATCAAGGAGGAACAGGATGGTATCCGTCACTTTAGCCAAGTCTAACACAGTGTGCAAATCCCCTAGAGACAAAAGACAAAGTAGGACGAGGTGGTTGACACCAGCACATTACACTAAAAAAATGTTATCATTACTCAAAACATGATGGAAAATATTGTTGTATGCTCTAACCTGGGCTTGCAGATGTAAAAAACCACCGATGTTTCAAGTAGGGGCATAACAGCATAAAGCTCTGGGTGCCCCAATCATTCAAGTGTACTGTTCCAGTATCCCTATCCTGAAGCAGCTGAAAGGCCTCCGGCAGGGAAATCCTGTTGTGCAGGGGCACCACCAGTACCTGATGAGGAGGGCCATCCTTGCTGCCCAGCTGTCTCTTCTCTGCCAGAACCTGAACAAAGAAAGGATCAGAGAACATCTCATTGTTTCAGTACTTCGTTCCAGTATTGCAATTCCAACAATATGGATGCCCCACCCCCAGTATCTCTCGAAAAAGCAGCAAGTACAGCCGGGATGAGGGTGGTGGATAGCAGTTCAGACCAAAGCAAAAAAATGCTCTAGTATGAGTTGAGACCTGCACACCTGACACGTGCTCTAGAGTTATTCTCCATCTCCAGCCCTTTCCCAGGATCACATTTTCTAGTTCCAAGTATTATCAGCCCAGAATGATTGTGAAGCCACATCATTCCCAATCCCCTGCTCATCTCTCACCGCCTCCTTCTTTTGCTTTCGGAGCTGGCCCGCGCGATGCCTCTGGTCTACTCTGCTGAGTTCCTTCCTCACCTTCTTGCTTAAGGTTTTCAATGCTAGACGGCCTGGAGGGAGATCAGATATGGCTCTTGTGCACGGTCCCAGAAGAAGGTCAAGAATGGGGACCCCTTTCCGCCCAACTTAAGAGCCTTTACACGGGGTCCAGGCTGGAGGTAGGACCTGAGTCTGGACATGGAGAAAGGCAGTTAAAATCTACTAAACAGCTCTTCTTCCTCCAACCCTATCTTCTCACCCTTGCCGTCCCGCTGCGCGGATCCCCGACCCCGATGCCGCCCTCCTTTATGAGCTTTATTCTGCTGCTTGAGTGGGCCGGAGCGATGAGCCGCCATGTTCTCACTCACGTGTACCAAGTCAGCACTACTTCCGGGCCTGAGAGAGTGCTTCCGGTCCCCTCCTTGGGGCGTGGCCTCCCTGTGGCGGGGCGGGGCAGGGCTCCTTTCCAATTCTCGCGAGGGTCCTTGCCACTAGGTCTTTTCCGTGACTCCCGAGGCTCCACAAAACTGCCTAGTTAAGTTTTACCACGCGGCGGTCTGCGGTTGGGGGCTTTAAAACTCCGGATGTAGACTCGAGGTTCGGGCTCTCAGTCCCGGAGGGCAGTTTTGCTCCCCTGTATTTTCTTTTTTTTTTTTTTGCGCTATCAAGTTGCATCACTTAGGAAGATGCTAAATGGAAGATAGGTTCTCCATTCGTGCGGAAGAGGGCTCAGCCCCTCTCACCTAGTTTTTTGCACTCCGCTGTTAAGTTTGCAGCAGCAGGTGTTCTTTATAACTTCGAGCAACATTTTCTGCCTCGATTTTATGTGGGGCTGCTGAAATCTACAAGACAAATCGTGTGGGAGGTGCTTCTTTCACCTTAACGGGCTCGGTACAGGTTCCCGCGGGTCCCCGTCACCCCAACCGATGCTCCAACCTCCCACATACAGGACAATTCCTACGAAGGAGGAAGGGCTGGCTGAGCCTTTTTAGGCTCGGGGCAGCTGCGCTCCCACTCTTCCCACAAGCTTTGCAACGAGGGCTACTGGCTGGCAGGGGGTTTAGAGCAACTATGGAGTTCGGGCTTTTCTCAGCCAGGAGACTACTGCTGCCTTCCCTGGTGGTCAGACTTAGAAGCAGCTCCCGGCCCTTTCCCTCCGGAAAAAAGCGGGCAGAAATCAGGGGGCATCTAGCTGGATGGAAGCCAACTCCAGCGCGAGCGACTTTTTTCTCAACCGCGGGGTCGAGGACGCGCCCCGCCTCCCCGCTGGTCTCTGTAGGGACGCGGCTGCAGGCGCTCACAATGCGGGTTCACCCCTCGGGACTGGAGCCGGTGCGTTGCCATGACAGCGGCCAGCCTGGAGCGCGCCGGGGCTGGCCGCCCCCAGGCGCGCACAGCCTCCCCGTGCGCCGATCCCTCTTGTCGCTGAGTGCACCCCCCCGCTCCTGGCAGTGGGAAGGGGCCGGGCCAGCCGCCTGACGTCTGTGCGGGGCTCGGAAGATGGCTGCGGAGCCGTGCACCCGGCAGTGGCTGCGGCGGCAGCGCCAGCAGGAGGGGAGCGCGGCGGGCAGGTGCTCCGCCTTGCGCGTGGGGCGCTGAGCTGAGAGGCGCGGAGGCGGTGAGGGCGCGCGAGAGGTTTGGGGGACCGCTTGGCACAGCCTCCCGGCCACCCGCTGCACCATGGGCAGCGCGGAGGACGCAGTCAAAGAGAAACTGCTGTGGAACGTGAAAAAGGAGGTAAAGTCGCGGCAAGGACCCCCCGGGGGTCTTGCTTCGCTGCCTGTGCGGCTCAGGGGGCTTAAAGGTCCGCGCCCACCATCGAGCACTAGAGCTCTCTGGCCCTGGCCTGGGCCTGGCGGGGGCGGGGTCCTGGACTGGCTGTGGCTCCCGCTCCTCTCCGGGATCTAGGGGCACCTCTTGGCTCGAGGGGCTAGGCTAGTGCTCTGGGGCTTGTTTGCTTTGCGATCCCACAGCTCCCCGCCCCGTGACGGCAGCAGTTCTGGGAGACCGAGGTCGGGGGAGGGGGAGGTGGCGATTTCTGGAGAGTGGGAGCTGCCCATTCATTGCCCGCGCCGCCTGGGGAGGGGGCGGGGCCCCGCTCTGGTCTCCTAGAGCGGCTGAACAGGTGATTTAGGGGCTTAGATCGATTTTGCCCTACACCCCACTCTGATAGCCCTCTGGGAACTGAGTGGCAGCTGCGGGAGAGTTCGCAGCACACCTCACTGCTTCTCACTCCACGTCCACCTCTTTACCCAGAGACGGAGGTAGGGGGAGTTGATAATGGTTTTTAACAATCAGATTCTTTTTCCCCCTTTTGAGGAGGCACCCCACCCTCCGTGTCAGAAAGAGGAAAGAGCCCTCTCTACTAACGTCCTTTAACTTGACCTGCCCTAAAGCCCATTTTGATTTCATGGGGAGGGAGGGTGCCCATATGAATGACTCACCCCTACATGAGGGCTGGAGAGCTCAACTCCCGCAGATGGATTAGAATAGATTAGGCCTCTGGAGCCATGAACAACTCTTACCTACCTCTGTGCCTGCCAGATGTATACACTTCATGGGGGCAGAAGAACTTAGTTTTGTCCGCTACTCTGTATCCAGTGCCTAGCACGCAGTAGGCACTCAATGAATATTTATTTGGTAACTAAATCTACTGATCTTGGAGACTGCAAATTCTGATGGGAATGCTTAAATTTGGAAATAGTCTAGACCTAGTTCTGTATGATCTTGAATAAGTTACTCAACCTCTCTGAGTCTCAATTTTTTCATCTCTAAAATAGGGATAATTATATCTACCTCGTATATAAATTTACCGTATTGGTTCCTTTACCCTGTCCTAGAGTTTCAGGATTGGAGGAGACTCTGGGTTCTCATAAAATTCTGGAAGACTCTAGGTGGTTCTCCTGCAATAACTATAGCCTGGTTATTGTGCCCTAACACTTGTTCTTTTCCCTGCCATTGGTAAAGAAGTGATTGAAGCCATCACCCTTCTAGCTGTGTGTGGGAAGCTCCTTTGTGACTTTGCTGTGAAGTAGCCAAGAAAGAGTTTTTTAGGCCAGACTTTATCAAATCAGTATTTAAGTCCAATTGTAGTCTCCCCAAGGAAAAGAGAAATCTCATATCTCAGTGACTATCCTCAGGAAACAAGCAGTCTAATGAGAGACTTATATGAACAGTATAAACAAGAACAAAAAATAAACCATATCCAGACTATGGACAGAAGTGCTAGGATTGTTGGTGTGATCCAAATTTGGGGTTGGTCAGGGATGATGGGAAAGATATTTGAGAATACAGTAATTCTTTTCAGTACTTAGAAAGCCGTCTATACTACAAGAATGATTCTTAAACAAATGTGAGAAATGTCCAGAATATGCCACAGCTATATATAGTACCTGACAAAGGTTGGCCTGTTCTGAACTCTTGGTTCCCTTACCCCTTTGAGTGCTTGATTTCAAGAGAAAATATCCTTTCTTCTCCTGCAAGTAGAGACAATGGGGATAATTGTAGGCAAGGCTGGCCTTTCACAAAAGACCTCTGGTATGATTCTAGGGGCATCTGTAGTTCCTCTTAACCTAAAAATCTGTCCTCCCACCTGCTTCAGATGCCTGCATGTCTTTGAACTGTGACTTTATGCTCCGTTTAATGCAAACACTCCTTGAGAAGTAATCTAAAAAGACTTTAAGAGTTTAGAATGCAAGATTGATCTGAATCCCCTTTACCTAACCACTAACTGTGAGCAGTTTCCAGCAGGAAGGAGCCTCCATCCTCTTCCTCCCTACTTTCCAGGCTTCAGAAGCACTATCACTGTCCAAATTGTACAGTCTTAGGTGAGGGACTTGGGAGCAAGGACAGCATCAGGACACTGCATGCCTTGTCTAAGGAATGGCAAAGTCCAGCTGTGGCTAGAGCTTATTTTATCTGGAAGGTTTTGTACTTGTTTTGAGGTAATCCATTCCCCTAATCTCCAGGATTAGTATCTGTCCCCTGGCAGGTTCCCCTAGGACATCAAAAGTGCTTGGCTTAAGTGTTAGAAGTAACTAAAACCTCATATACTACTTACAGGAGTGTAAATTGGTACAACAACTTTGGAAACAATCTGGCAAAATCTAGTAAAGCAGAAAATATGCATCAGAAATTCCTTGCCTAAAAATATAAATCCAGAGAAATGAGAACCTATGTTCACCCAAAGACATGTACAGAATGTTCATAGCAGCACTATTCATAATAGCCCCAGATTGGAAACTACCCAAATGCCAGTCAATTGTGGTGTGTTCACGCAGTGCACAATGAACAGTCCACAACTACACATAACAAATCTCACAGTCACATCAGGGAGCAAGAGAAACGCAGTCACAGAACACTGAGCATTGATTAAGTCCGTCTAGTAAAAGTACAAAATGCCGCAAACTATGATGTTAGAAGTCAGGATGGTGGGTACCCTTAAGGGGAGTAGTGAATAGAAGGAAACTTGGCAGATTGGGGGGTTGCTTTGGGGTACAGGTCACATGTTCTGTTTCTTGATCTGGATGCTGGTTTCACAGGTGTGTTCAGTTTGTGAAAATTGATCAAGCTATATAATTATAATATACTTTTCTATGTGTTTACTGTACATCAATAAAAAAGTGTGTGTGTTTTTTAAGTGTTTCCTTAAAGATGTGACTGCTTACCTTACAAGGTATTTGGGAGCTTTACATTCAGGTTAGGAACCCAAACATCAGGGTTTTACCTGGACAGAAAGAATGCTGGGCTTGCGAGCATGTACAGAGTGTCCTGAGGCCTGGAAGGACCTACCCCCAACCTCAGAGAAGGGGGAGAAAAGGAGGTTGTTTATCTGCAGCCTGTACTGAGACAGTTTGTCCTAAAGGACAGTGTATCTGCCCAGAAGCCCTTCTCCAGCTAAGTATAGATGAGCAAACAGCATCCTATCCCTGTTCTCCATAGCAGGGCTCTTCTGGACTAAAGCCTCTGCTTGGTTGGTCAGCTTATTTGTTGGTGGGTTTTAGTATCTCTTTTTCTGGTTGCCTTTACAAGATGCTTGGATCTGTCTATGCTGAAGAAACTGCTTCCCCAACCCCTTCCATCCCCACCCTTCCCATCCCTATCTGCTCTGCAAGTGTCAGCCCAGAGAGGAGGGCAGAGCCAAGCTATTTACTTGCCCACAGGACTTTGATCAGGAAAATAAATGACAATACTGCCCATTTGTCCACAGGTGAAGCAAATCATGGAGGAGGCTGTCACCAGGAAGTTTGTGCATGAAGATAGCAGCCACATCATTGCTCTGTGTGGTGAGTGACTGGGGGATAGTAGGAGATGGGTTTGAAACTGAATACACTGTCTTGGGGCCAGGAAAAATGAGTCCTCAGGTTTAGTAGTACTTAAATCTGGCTGCAAGTCTGAATCAACTTAGAAGCTATTAAAATCTCCTTGGGCCCCCTCCTAGACCTATTAAATCAAAATGCCCAGGATCCACTAATCTGTACATGTTTAGTCCCCTAAGACAGGACTGTTCAAATTTTATTGTACATCAGAGTCACCTGAAAAGCTTATTAAAACAGATTCCTGGGTCTCAACATTGGATTTTCTGATTCTAGTAGGTCTGGGATGGGCCTGAGAATGTGCATTTCTAATAAATCCACAGGTGATGCTGATGCTGCTGGTCCAGGGACCACACTTTAAGAACCATTGTCTTAGATAATTCAGGTTTGGGAACCACTACTCTGGTTTATCTTTAACTTTGAGGAAGGGTTTGTACTTTTTGGATGTTTTTTTTGTGCTAAATCTACTGTCTAATTAACCCCACCTGTGTTGCTTTAGCATCCCAAATCTCCAAGCACTTGACTGGATGCAAAACAACCTGAATGTAGGATAGGAGGGGCAGCCAAAGCCTTCCTGCCTTAGAAGAGAGAAGGTCTGTAATAAACCATCACTTCCTCCTCAATGGGAACACTCTTGCCTTTGTAGGAGCTAGCCTATCTCTACATATAGCAGAGTTTTCTTGGATTTTTCAGGAATTTAATCTTTTCAACTCCCTTTCTGAAGGGACACAGAGCCAGTTGCCATCTTTAGGTTGTTTTACTTGGCCTCTGAGATTGGTGTTTAGGGTTTGTGGAAGGGAATCTGTGCATTTCTAAGGAGAAGGAGTGAATAAAAGCAGATGACAACAGTGTGATAAGGCAGATAGAGCTGTCCTTCCCATCAGTCCAGCAACAGAAACTGAAGGTTCACCCAGTACCAGATGCTGTTCACTGAGTAGGGGAGACAGACAGAAAACAAATGCACACATGAATATATCATGCAATAACAGGTATGACAATAGCTATGAAGAAAAAGCAGATAAATGCAGAAAGGTGACTGGGGAGAGGTTGCCTGTGAGCAGACCCTGAGTGACGGACTGAGGATTCAGACAAATCCTGGTGCTCTGTTTACTTCTTAAGTCATCTTGGACAAGTTTCTTAATATCTGTCACCCTCAGTTTGCTCCTCTAAAAACAAGGTGATGAGTCCCACCTTAAGGAATTTTTGTGGGGATTGAGGTGATGCATGTGAATATTCTAGCATTGTAAGAGTTCAGAAAATGCATCTTTCCTTCTCCTTTGTATGTTGATGCTGAAGCTAGATTTGTAGGATTTGAGTTCCCACCATTTCCCTTTTGGCTGGTTCTTTGGGATGATGTAATGATTCCCAGGTTTACAAGGAGCAATTCGATCTCACCTTTTCTTGGGCAGATCCTATGCTAAGGAAAAAGTATTCTAGTTTTGCAATAAGTAGCTTTGATGAGTATTAGGACTCTACTCCTTTCTACTTGTGCTGGGTTCCCTTGATGTCAGCCACTGTCTGTTATTGTCACCAGAAAGGCTCTGCTGGTGGTTCATTTTTGCATGGCTTGGTGCTAGGCTTCATCCAAAACACAAAACAGAATAATTTAGCACAAACAGCTTGTGTATGGGCGCCACATGTGGGTGGCCATGGGGGAATGGGGAAAGAGAGGCAGGGAGAAAAGCTGTGGGCATCCTACATTCGGCCAGTTAGGGTGGGAAGAAACTGTCAGATCTCCTCTCATAAGTCCAGGGGCCCCAGGAAGCAGTGGGGCTTTTGCTTTTTTCTCCTGCCTGGAACCCCAGGGCTATTTCCAGCAGGCAGGGTCTCACCCTCAGAAGGAATGATTCTTCTACTTTCAGCCAGTTTCAGTTGCTGAAATAGAAAAAAGGTTTATGAAATTGACCCAAATCTCCAGGGTTCTAAAGTCAGCCCAGGAGTAAGAGGAGTGCTGTTCTGCTGGATCTCAGGAGGTGCCTTGGGTTCAGGAGTGCAGACTTAAACGCCTACAGGGTCAGATGAGAAAGGTCCACTCAGAGCCTGGGTATGAGAACGGGCAGTGGTAGGGGGTGGGCTGAGCTAGCGGCACTTGCCCCATTTGAAGAGGCCAGCCACCACTTAGCTCCTGCTGGAATACCGGCCTAGGCCTGTCATGACCTTTGTTTTATTTTAAGAGAAGCCAGAATTCTGGGTGTTTATGTGAAATTTCTCGATTTTTAAATGCTGATAACTAATTCCCATTTTTAAAAGAATGTGTGGGCCAAACAAAAGGCATCTGCAAGCCTCTGCCAGTTTGCTGCCTCTGCCTTTGGCTCAGTGCACAGTCACCAAGAGGAACATTAGCAGGAGGGGCTACCAACAGTATAAAGCTAGGTCAAGCTGGGGCATCTAAATGCCTGGAAAAAGAATCCTTACACTTTAAATTGGGGCTCAAAATAAGGTTGGTTTGAAGCAGTGATTATCAATCTTTTTTCCTGCCTGCAAGCCATTTACATGCATCACATAGTGGAATCATAATCAGGGATTCTTGTGGGGAGGCAGAGGGAAGAATAGATATGTACTGAGGAAAAACTCCACCCCTCTGGCTTTTTGGAGATTCTGATATACCAGTCCCTTCAATCCCTGGAAAAATGCTTAGAAATGCATTTTCAGCCTGAAGCAGATTCAATCTTGTGCTGAATCTTGCCGTTTTCTAGCCACGTCCAGAATTCAGCTTTGCTCTGGGACAAATGGGTGTGCAGAGAGGTGCTGAGAGATCAGGAGCAGAGTGAAAGCTGTGGAGACTGGAGTGACCACATTCCCTAGAGCTTTGGGGAACACTTGGGCCCTCAGAAACTGGTCAGGCCTCTGCAGGTAGAAACCTTGTGAGGAAGCTTTGCTGGCAAACCCTGGCTGGCAGGGAGGGATTGTCTGTGTATTCTCTAGCCACAGGGAATGGCTGCAGTGCTACTCCGAGGCAGCCCGCTCTGAACCTCCAGGCCAGAGATCAGGACCCATGTGACTACCCTCTTCCACTGGTGGAGTCTGAGGCTTGGATAATAGGCCCAAACCTACCACCGTGTGATTTGTCTGTCAAGTCATGTCAGGTTTGCACTTGGTCTCAAATATGGTGTTTGAACCTTTTACACTAAAGTTAAGACTTACTGTTGAATCAAATTGATGCCTGTTTCCCTGTTGCTTCTTGAACCCTCGGGTGTAGGCTGATATCTCCTGCCATACCCTCCCCCAGAGAACAAGGTGCTTTTAACTTGTGCTGTGGGCAACTCATGGTCAGGGTTATCAACTGAAAAATAATATTCACTAGGTATTTCATTGCCAAAAGGATTTATGCAGGAAAAAGAAAGGGTTGCAGCCCAGAGCATACAGACATAGCAAGCCACGTACACACTATAGCCTGTGTGCTCAGATAGAGGAGTATTCATATAAGGGGAAAAAGTTAATGAAAGGGGAAGTTAGAACCATAGAGCTTTATTATAAACAGAGTTCTTCCTGCAGTGTTCTTGCTATTACACAGAGCCCGAGAACTTCCATAAGCCCTAGCTGCTCCCAAATACCCTCCCAACTGATTATGTTTGCTTAAAGTTCCAGTTCATCATCATCAGAGTTAAACAGCAAATTGTCCTGTTTCACCTTTGAACTCTGCATTCATTATAATGATGTATGTGCTTAAAGAGGGCCTACTCAGTTTAGGCATCAGCCCAACATGAGCACTGGTTTTCTCTGGACCTGCCCTCCCCTCTGGCAGTTCTGAGAGTACCTGCCCCCATAATACTACTGTACCTCAGCGGTATTGTGGGTTCAGTTCCAGACTATTTGCTATAAAGCAAGTCATAACCTTTGGTGGTACAGGGGCTTACCTTCCGCTCGTAAAAAAAAAAAAAAAAAAAAAACATCTGTGAAGCACAATAAAGCAAAGCTGAAGTGTGCCTGTATTTCTGTTTGCTCTATTCTGTTTGCTCTAATCCTACTCTGAGGTAGGATTTTAACCTTCGGTGGTAGAGCAGGTTTAGAAAGTCCACAGAGATGTTCCTGGCCTGGCATAGCAGGTTCTCAGACTCATAGTTGTCTCCTCTCCCTAGGAGGCATTGTGGGCAGGACCCAGGCCAACCCTATCAGCCCTGCCTCTCAGTCGCCGTTCTGGCCCTCCCTGGGAAGGTCAATCAACCTCAGGGGTGCTTCAAGCTGAGGATGAGCTGTAATGGGAGATGGTGGAGTCTGTGGAGCTGGAAACAACATCAGGGCCTTATTAACCAGCTCCCTGTTGCTAAGCAGCTGTCATTAGCTAAGAAGGTTGGCAGCTGTGAGCTCCCAGAACAGCAAGGAATGCTAATGAGCTGGGGGAAAGTAGGTGGTGCTACAGAAGGGATTGCATCCCACCTGGGATATTGCAGCCAGAGCTATTTCAGCACATGCTGAGATTCAGACTCCAGGCAGTTTTTAGTCTATCTCTTTTCAATGAAAGGGATTCCTTCTCTTCTTCCCACCCTCACTGAATGAACAGCTCATTCTCAGGATATCTGCTTTTCATTTCATCTGGAAATAACCAAGTAGGAAGGCCCTCTGGGGAACTGGCTCCCATGGCCCTATGTTGGAGCATGGCTGAGGGCATCTGGTGGTGGTCTGTAGCTGAGACTTTGGAGTCCCACAGACCTGGGTTTACATTCTGACCAGGTCACGAACTGTGCGTGCCAGTTTTTCAGCGACTCTAATCCTACCCTAGAAGGTTGATGTGAGTATTAAAGGAGTGATGCAGGTAGAGCAAACAGCATGGAGCCAGGTATGCAGTAGGTGCTCAGTAATGTTGCTTTCATGACCACCAATGACATTCTACTTTGTTCTTGAAATCATCTTAAACCCTTCCCGATAAAGTCTCCTAGGACATTCTCCAAGATTTCTTCTGGGAATATATGTTTCTGGGAGTTTGGAGCATCTGGACAGTCAGAGAAATTTGAATTCCCAGGACACAATGAGGAAATTTAATAATATTAAGAAATTTAAGTTGATTTTGTGGGTGCAATAAAAGTATTATGTACATGTTTTCAAAGAGTCATCTTTTAGAGATACATACTGAAATATTTATAGATAAGAGTATATAATGTCTAAAATCTGCTTCAAAATAACCTCGGAAAAAGTGAAAAAGTGGTTGGAGTTGATATAGCTGAAATAAGATTAGTTATGACTTGATTATTGCTTAAGTTGGGTGGTGGGTACATAGGGTTCGTAATATTGTCCTCTTTGCTTTTTTATATGTTTGAAATTTCCTTAATGAAATTTTGTTGTTGTTGTTGTTGTTTTTAAGGGGGATAATGAGGAGGAGAGGATGGGAGAAGTTGGAGAGAGAGTTCATATACACAACTTTCCTTAGAAATTTTACATAAATGGGAGCAGTTAAATGGTTCAATACCTAAATGTGAAAGTAGGGCCTAGGTAGGTGATAGTGGTGGTGATGTTTTCTTACGTTGGAAAAATTTCAGAATGTTTGCATACAAATGGAAAGTATCTCATAAGGAAATATTAAGGGTGCAGCAAAGAGAAGGGACATTTGCTGGAATGATGCCTTTGACAAGTGAAGGGGCTGGAATTCAGTACGCAGGTAGAAGGCGTAGCCTTGGGAAGAGCACAGCCAGCCATCTGCAGGCACAGGAGGGAAGGAGTGGATGGGCATGAGGTGCAGGCAGGAAAAGCACCAACGTTCAGGATCACCTTGAGTGTGCTGGACAGTGATCAAGGAGCCTTTTTCATCTTTGCATATGCTGTTGCTTTTGGTCACTCTACGCCCATTGAGTTTGGACTTGTTCTTGTCTCTAATTGCCCCTAAAGCTCAGAGATTTAGTGATTTGCGCAAAGTCAAAAGGCTAGTAAGAAAGGGTTCAAACCCACATCTGTCTTGCTGCAAAGCCTGTGCTGACCAGGAATGGGTCTGCCCCTGAGGTCTGCCTAGGAGTAGAGCCTGGGGGTAGGGGACATTGAGGAATTGGCCTTCGTGGAGACATAGCTTGGGTAACCAGACAGTGGACTCATGATATCTAGAGATACTCTGGGAGACAGTGGGTCCCTTGCCAAGCTGGGTGAAGCCAGCACTGGCCTGGTTCCCTGGAAAGGCCACTCTGAGCACTGTGCATGCAGACCCTGCCCTGCATCCCCAGTGGGATGAGGAAGATGGGTATATGTGTGGTATGAATTTCATTTCCCTTACCTACTTGGTTAAAAAAAAAAAAAGCAAACAGCCAGCATCACCAGTGTAGGATGAGAGAAAATGTACCTTAGTTACCATAGAAAGTTTCATTCCAAGTGGAGGCAGCAGTTACAAATCCCTGGGTGGAAGTACCTGCTAGAAAAGTGGCTAAGACAAAGGCACATGATGCCTGGCCTAGCCTCTTTGCTCCTCCCACCTCATTGCTGCAGACAAACATTGACTTCCTCCTCCATTCGCAGTTAGAGGATGTTCCTGACTTAACAAGAGGCCACCCATCCCACCCTTTCATTTCTCTCGCCAGGGAAGCTGATTCTTTCCTAGCAGTTTTGGTTCTGCCACCCAAGGTGTTTAGCTTTTGAAAATTCTGCTCTGAGTAGTCTCCTAAAACTCCAGGACCAAAACCAGCCACTGTGGCTGGCTGCTCCACCCACTGCTTTCCTCACTTGGGTTCTCTATGACAACTACAGCCAAACTCCTCCACTGCACAGGAAGCAGCTGGTAGAGGTGAAGCAACAGAGAGCATTTGCCACACCTGCTCTTCTCATTACCAACCCCTCCTGTCTCAGAGCCTTGGGCCCAGCCTTCATGTCTTGGGTACTGTGTCCCTATACCTCAATCAACTGGCCTAGTTCTCTGAAAGCTATTCAGAGGATCCCCATACTACCAGTCTGGGCTTGTCCAGACCCCTCCGTCACTGAGCACAGCTTTAAACATAGATATGCCCATGAAAGCGAGGGTTGTTTCTGAGCCCCACTGGGCTTATTGAGGACCCTTCTCAACTACTGCTGCGTTTCCTGAGCAACCATAGCTATTATCCATTCTTGTGGGCTCCTGAGACACCTAAGCTTGTCCCAGCCCACTGAATTGTTTCTCTGGTCCCTGCCCAGATTACCTGTGGCTGCCCTAAGCAGGGCACATATGCTCCTGTGGGGATGGGCAACCAAGCCAATTGGGAGACCATATTTGCTGAGGGAGTTAGTGAAGGAATGGATGCTTATGTACAGACCCAGCCTATTTGGGTTTTGTGAGTTTCGATTCACCTCCGGATTGGAGAGAATCTCTGGCATCATCTTATGATGGAATACTGGTATCTGGGCTGCATTTAATTATTAGATGGCCACCTACCTCCTTAATTATTATTATTTTGAATTGGTAATATTTTTACCTAGTTCAAAAATCAAAACTATACAAAAGGCATACAGTGAAAAGTCTCATTCCTTTCCCTGGCCCCATTCGCCCACTTCTCCTCCACTCGCCAGTTCCCACACAGGTAACCACTGCCATTTTTGTTTTCTTGTGCATCCTTCCAGAATTTTTTACATTAATTTTAAAAACTATTCTGCGTCTACCCCACCGTTTTTGTAATCTAGGTGTCATGTGATCATACATGCCGCTCTGCATCTTGCTTTTGGAGACCTTTCCATTATTAGTTCCTACAGCACATCCTCATTCTTGCTCAGAGTTGCATAGTATTCTACTGTGTGAATGTACCATATTTACTTAACCTGTCCCCCACTGATGGACACATGGATGGTTTCCAGTCTTGCTGTTATAACTAAGTAACCTTACAGTTATATCTATACTAGATTCTCAGAAGCGGTGACTGAGTCAGAGATTACTTGCAATGTTGATGGATAGTCACATTGCCTCCATAGGAGTGGTATGAATCAGCCTTCCCTCCAGCAAGGTATGAGAAGGTTCGGTAACTTCCCAAGTCCCTTCCATCGCTACCAATGTCTCCTCCATTCTAAATTGGACCCCCTGGAATGGTTAAATTGATGTGTAAGGAGTTTGTGGGAGGGGGCCCTATTGGATTCCATTAACACTTATGGTCTCCACCCATTTAACATTTGTTAAGCCCTGTCTACAACTTAACAGACTTTAGTAGCATGTCAGGGGCTGGTAAGGAAGAATCACAGGGCTAGTCTGGGCCTGTAGTTCCCAGCCTTTCGCTGGGAAGATGGTACCAGACCTTTATAGGGATGGTAGGGGAGACGTCCACAGCAAGGTGCTAGAGTTAAAATTAATTTCACTTCTGCCCAGAGTCGCAGTTCCTTGAGTCTTCCTATAAATGGGATGAGATGACAGATAAGCTCATTTGGCACCATTACTCTGAAGGCCACCAGAAGACCAGAGTGGGAAGATCATGTATGAGTCATTTCTCTGTTTCTCTGTTTTGATTCATTCATCCAAACTTTTCCATCCCACGCAATGACACAAAACAGTGTAGATTAATAAAATATTTAAAAATTAAAAACTATTTTTAAAATTTTTTAAAAATAATATGCATATTTCCCATATGAAATTAGCTGAATGACGTCAGGGCTGTCTCACCCTAGTTTTGGTATATCCAGGGTGGCTCTAGATGGTGCCTGGATGCACTGGGACCAGGGATTCCTGAAACATTTACAGGACCTAGACAGCTCAGAAGGGGAATGGATTCAGCTGACTTGGTGCTTTAGCTGTGATGGGTGTGTCCTGCCATGGCTCTCACAGTGGTAGTCTGGGGCAGAAAGAAGAGTAAGGAGAGTTCCACTTGGTGTCCTGGCCCTTGAGTCAGGAGGGGAGAAGCGGCATGGGCCACTATGTAGACTTCTCCCAGGGGAGCGAGGACAGCAGGAGAGTTGGACCTTGTTGCTGATGGCTCAGGAACTACAGCTCTGAGTGTGGTGTTGTTCGCTGTATGTTAGAAGGAGGGAGTGAGAGAGTCTTTATAGTTGCATCTCTGAGGTCTGATTGGTGGGAATGTCTGTGTGTCTGCTTAATCCAAAAATCTTAGGGCAGGGGTTCTTAAACCTTTCGGAGCCAGGTACCCCTTTTAGAAGCTAAAAGCCGTGGGTCCTCTATCCAGAAAAAAAAGCACTCACTTTAAGCATGCCGAAGCACATCAACAATTTTGCATGTAATTTCAGAGGGTTCTTTGAGCCCAGAAGACCATCTTCAAACCTGCTCAGGATAGTAGTTATCACCTATTATTAGTGTTATTACTACTACTACTACTACTACTACTACTACTACTACTACTATTATTATTACTACTATTATTTCTATTTTGTACACATGCTGCACCCAGTAACATTTTTCATTGCATGAGCTGATTCTCTGTGGGGACAACTCTGTGGAAATGGGGAAGGACGAAGGTATTTTGAGAAATCACTGACCAAGGAGTCCATGGAATTGGTTAATAATACCTGACGGAGAGGGTCATTTACTTTGCTTGAAAAGCAGAGGGGTGAGAGTGATTTTTCCTCCTCCAGACATTGCCTGGGCACCTCCCCTCAGTTTCACAGAAGGAACTTAGGGGCCCTGGGGTGAGCAGTGGGGAGTGATCTCTCATTCCCTACTTGCAGTAAGTGCTGAGGAATGCCTCTGCTCACCCCAGAGAACCCTGATGCCTGTGCTCAGAGGCTGCCTAGGAAGGGTGAGGCCAAGCGAGGAGTGAGATGAGTGCCGCTGCCTGCCGTTCCCAGGCTCCCCAGCCTTGCTGCATTCAATTGCCTGGGGAAGGTGGGAAGGCTAATGACTCATTATCCTAGCCATTAGTCACATCACTGAGGCATGTGATTCTCTGTGGGATGGATGCCACCTGCTGCTACTCTGGCCTGTTCAATGCGGCTTCTCTGGCTTCTCTCTCGGCTCTGGATGGGGAGTGAAACCCCAGGAAATGGTCACCACTTTCCTATAGGTGTGGACTTATAACTGCAGCAGCCCCAAGGACCAAGAGAGGGGGATGAAAGGGTCACTCACCTGTCCACCCCAGGGCCACACAAGACCTCCAGGGACCAAGGGAACTAGCCATGGAAAGGAATATGTGGACACTGAAGCAAAGATTCCCCCACATGCCCTTTACACACATCAAACATGTAGGTAACATCTGTCCGCATGTGCACATAGATGTATGAACACGTGTGAAAGAAAGGCTGCGCCTGGTAAAACAAGTCCTTTGAGACCTGAGCCCAGAAGAGCTCTTGCAGGAAGCTCTCAGGATAGGGAGGGTCCGGCCTTGTTTTCCCTCCCTGGAATGCTCTCACGGAGCTGGCGGGCCTCCAGATTGGCCCCAGGGACTACCCAACTTCTTGACTTTTCAGTATAAGAAGAGGGGCCAAACCAAAACTCTTTCTAGAACAGCGTTGATTGTCAATTACTAAAAATGAAGGCAAAAAACAGGTGAGAACCGCCGTTTTCAGTGATTATTTCCTAAGTCCAGACTTCATCTTCTAACACTAGTCACAATAAATGATGGGCCTCGATTCTCCTGTTTCTAAGGGAACAGCATCTCCCCCCACCTCTGGGACAGCCTATGATTCTGTCTACAGCGCATCCTCTTCTCTCCATGTCAGGGAGAAGTCTTGCAAAATCCCAGCCTTATATAGTTAGGTTAGCTATAGAACAGGATCTGGACAAAAAGGAGTGAAGAGTCAGGAACTGACAGGGATCAGGTGCCCCCCAAGTGCCAGACCCTGTGTGAAGGATTTTATGTACTTCATCTCATTTAACATTTCATACCAATTCTAAGAAGTATTCCCTATTTCAAAGATGATAAAACTTAGGCTCAGAGTGTTAAGTCATGTATAAAGTTTCTCAGAGATAGTTTGAATGCCAACATCAAGCTTCTGTTGTCTGACTCCTCATCTACAGCATAGCGCTGTTTTCAATCTGTGTGAAAAGAGCACCTGTGAGGTGAGGGCACACCTCCACCCACCTGCACTCTCTTAACCTCCAGATACACCTGGAGGAGGTGAGAGGCGCTCAGGCCAGGGTTTGGAGCCCTGGTCCTAGTCCCAAGTCTGCCACCTCATTTTTGTGATTAAATCCCTTACCCTTCCCGGATTTTACTCTCCTCACTTGTATAACAGTCAGCTTGGCCTCAATAATGGCCAAGCCCCTCCTCCCCACACACATACACACTAATATTTCGAGACTATACATGGCCAAGGTAACTCCCCATTCTCTCCTACCAAGCCCTTCTTTCCTTCCTGTGGAGGTCCATCTGCAGTAAGCAGAAACCAGACAAAGTAAGCCTAACCCCTGAAAACACAAATGAATGAAGGGAAGTCCTCCCTGCATAGGAAATAGAAATCTCTCACTCTTGACTACTGGACTCATCAATAATTCAGGGGCTGATGTCGGGTTTGATCTCTGCAATGGCTTCATCAATATTTCAGCTCCTTCTCCAGAGCCCCATTCCTTAGCAACCACATCATCTGTGCTGTCGAGGAGGGCTGCTGGACTGTGTGCTCCCTGCATCCTCAGTCCTGGAGGTGTCCATGATTGCTCTTGGGGCAGGGCACAGTGGAGCCACCCATGCCAATTGGAACCAGCAACTTTGGTCCTCACAGCCCCAGGGACAGTGCTGCACACAAGAGGGAGAGGAATGGCGTGGCGTGGCAAAGCCCCTGCAGGTCCACCCTGGGCAGGAGCAAATGGACAGGGAGGGGAATTTTGGAAGGAGGTTGCCTGGCCTGCCTGAGACTGATACCCTGCTCCCTAGTCCTAGCCTGGATCAGGCCTGCCCTTGCTCCTCTGCCCTCCTCACGTATGGGGAAGAGGTGTGTTCTCCCATTTCCGCTTTGCCCAGGCTCAGGTGCTGATTCCCTTTGTGGCCAGGCGCGGTGGAGGCTTGCCTTCTGCATCAGCTGAGACGCCGTGCTGCTGGCTTCCTGCGCAGTGACAAGATGGCAGCCCTGTTCACCAAGGTGGGGAAGACATGCGTAGTGGCTGGAGAGATTTGCCACAAAGTACAGGAGCTGCAGCAACAAGTAGAGGGCAGGTGAGCCCTCGACCAGCCCTTCCCACTGCTCCCTCCTGCTCTTTCCTCTTGGCATTTGCTATTTCCCAGGTTGGCTTCCTGGCCCCATTTCTGCAGGGCCTTTCTGAATCAGCCCAAGGGTGGGGGTTAGCCCCTTTTGGGCACAAGGCCCTATTCCTTCACCTTCAACCCCCTGACACCCTCCCATTTCCTGGTTAGTCCTCTGGGTTCTCATCTTATGGCACAAAATTTGACTCCCAGTGCCACCAATCCGGGGCTTACCCTCAGGCCCTTCACTCCTGAAGTCTATCCCCTCTTTGCAGGAAACCCTCAGCGGGCAACCAGGAGACCCTGAGAAGACAGGGCTCTGCCAGCGGGAAGGCCCCCGCCCTCAGCCCTCAGGCCTTGAAGCACTTGTGGGTACGCACAGCTCTCATTGAGAAGGTGCTGGACAGGGTCGTGCAGTACTTGGTGGAGAACTGCAGGTGACAGCCCCTCCCTGGGCCCACGTCCTGAATAGTCCTTCAGCCCCACCCCTCAGCATGCTTGGCTGTCCACAACAGTCTGTATGCATACCCATCTCCCCATGGCACATCAAAAGCATAGACCACATCAGGCACCCCATAAACTTCAGTCCTTGTGAGTTTATTTCTTCTTGGTGACTGACGTGAATTTGGTCTTTGTGGGGACATCCCTACTTGGCGAAGTTGACTGCCCTGGAATGAGCTAAGAGTGCCAGCAGTCCTCACCTCTCTCTCCCCACGGCAGCAAGTACTACGAGAAGGAGGCGTTGCTGGCAGACCCTGTGTTTGGCCCCGTCTTGGCCTCTCTTCTAGGTGAGCCTGAGAGCAGAAAGGCCTATGCTGGGCAAGTGGGCGCTGAAGGACAGGTGCAGAGGGGGCACCATCCGAGCCGGCTGTCCCTGTCTCCACAGTGGGACCATGTGCCTTGGAGTACACCAAGCTCAAGACAGCTGATCACTACTGGACCGACCCCTCTGCTGATGAGTTGGTCCAGAGGCACCGCATCCGGGGTCCCCCTAATCGCCAGGACTCCCCTGCAAAGCGCCCAGCCCTAGGAGTAGGCAACCCTCTCCCCCCCTTCTGCTCATCCAGGTTGTACTATGGGCCTGTGGGGAGGGGCAGCTGGCCTCTGCTTCCTGCAGACACAGGCTGGGCCTCGGAGTTGCCTCAAGGTAGTGGCCACCTCAAAAGAGCCTTTTCCCCACACGAACCCTTAATAAATGCCGGGAGCACACCACCGGTCCCTGGCTGGAGAGCAGAGGGTGGCTGAGAGTAAACTGGGGGCAGGAAGGACCCCCAGGGCCAGCTAGAAGGGTCTGCATAGAAGCCTGGGGTTCTCAACTTCCAAGGTCGATTTCCCAGGACGGGGGCTGAGCTGGCGCTTTCTGTGCAGATCCGGAAGCGGCACTCCAGTGGCAGCGCGTCAGAAGACAGACTAGCGGCCTGCGCCCGTGAGTACGTGGAGTCCCTGCACCAGAACTCAAGGACGCGGCTGCTCTATGGGAAGAACAACGTGCTGGTGCAGCCGGTAGGAAAGCTCAGTGCCCACTCCTCATCTCCCTCCTCCGAGGGCCCCTGGACCGGAACCTTTCAGTCACATTTGTCCCTTTCCTAAAGGGCTTGACCAGAGCGAATGGAGAGAAGGGCCCCACCCCCACTTCACTGTTTCATACTCCTCATGCCCAGCCTTGAGCTGGCAGGAGCCAGGACTGGCACCTGCTCTGGCTAGCTGAGAATCAGGCCATCGCGAATAGAAATGGCAGCCAGCAGGCACGGTGAATGCCCAGCTTAGGTATGGCCAGCCCAGGGTACAGCTGGCACCTAGCAGGCTGTGGCAAAGCCAGTGACACCTGGCCATCCAGGAAGAGGCGATGAGCACATCTGGGTGTGGCCTAAGGGCCTTGTGACTGGACTAGCTTGGCCTCCCCACTCCCACCTGGAGTTCGTTTTTCATAGGCCTTTCCTGGGATCCTCTCAGCCCCTCATTGTCTCTATCTTCTGGTGTGTCTCCTCCCTGCAGAAGGAGGACATGGAGGCTGTCCCTGGCTACCTCTCCCTGCACCAGTCTGCAGAGAGACTAACTCTGAAGTGGACACCCAACCAGCTTATGAATGGGACTCTGGGGGATTCCGAGCTGGAAAAGAGGTGAGGTCTTTGGGACTTACTCCCAAGAGCCAGGGAAGGGAGTGAGGGCTTACCTCCAGGCAAGGGGATGGGGAGACCCAGCCTGCTCCAGGAGGCAGGCCTCACACCTTATCCCATGCCAAGACTTGCAGAGAGAAGCTGCCTGGAGAAATTCCCAAGCTCCCAGCCAGACCTGGGCATAAAGTGGTTTGCCTGAGCCAAGCTCTCAGCAGCTGAGACTGCCAGGCTCTGTGCCATGAGGTCAGCATGGGGCCCAGAGGGACTTGGCTGGCTGAGGTCATCCTGTCTTGGCTATGGTCACACAGTCTTCAGAGTAGTTTTAGAGACATTGGGGCCAGAAGATGAAGAACACAGGATGGCTGGTCTTGGGATACAGTGACACCAATCTGGTTTCTTTTCAGTGTTTACTGGGACTATGCCCTGGTCGTGCCCTTCAGTCAGATTGTCTGCATCCACTGCCACCAGCAAAGTGAGCCTCCCTGGTCCTGGGCACCGGGGTGAGAGGAGGGACTGTCTTCCCCTAGTCACGCACTACGCGTGTCCCGTCAGATATCTTGTCTTCCTTTTGTCATCCCCCACTCTAGCCCCACCGTCCTCCTACCCAGGTTGGGGGCCTGGCTGACTGGGCTGCAGTGATGACTGGGGAGGTCTTAGGGAGGCCCAGCCTCACTCACCCACATTCACCACCCCCCAGAGAGTGGTGGCACACTTGTGCTGGTGAACCAAGATGGCATCCAGAGGCCGCCGCTGCACTTCCCGCAGGGAGGACACCTGCTGTCCTTTCTGTCCTGCCTGGAGAATGGGCTTTTGCCTCAAGGACAGCTAGAGCCCCCACTGTGGACCCAACAGGGGAAGGTACCTCAGGGCTTGGGAGGCTTTGGGTGAAGGGATGTGTGAGATGGGTTCTCTGCCCACTTCCCTTCCTTCCCCTACATAGTGCTCTTAGGAGCAGTCTTGGGTGAGACTCCACCTTGGAGAGGCTGACCACCTACCTCTCCCTCCCTAGGGGAAGGTGTTCCCCAAGCTTCGGAAACGCAGCAGCATGCGGTCTATGGACGTGGAAGAGATGGGCACAGGGTGGGCCACAGACTACGTGTTCCGGATCATTTACCCTGGGCACAGGCACGAGCACAGTGAGTGTCCCACACTTCCGTGGAGGAGAGAAAGATGCTGAGGGAGGTAGGGGAGCACAACATCACTCAGGAGGGGCAGCAGGTCAGGTGAAGACCGGTGGTTCAGCACTTAACCTCTCACTGGACCATTTCCCTGCAAATCATCCCCCTAAAACCCCCTACCTCATCGCCCCAAGACTCTTGGCTCAGCTGTTCCAAGCATCTCTGTACAGAATTCTCTTAGTCGTCCTCTCATACCCTGCCTCAGGAGGAAAAATTATATATATGGCAAGATTAGAAATAGAAGGTGGAGAACTTTCCATTTCTCCTCAGCCCACCACCTGACCTCCGCAAAAGGCCTGGGTGTGGGATCAGCGCTTCTTTTTGGATGGTGCAAATTGTTCACTGATTTGGCTAGAGCCAGAATCCTCCTTAAACCAGCTACTGCTGAGAGGAGCTGTATCTGGAATAGAGGGTACATCTGAGGAGGGCGAGACTGAAAGCTGGTGGGGGGCTAAAAGGCAACTTGGCCCTCGAAGTCCTGCCCTACCTGGACGTACACCTCTGAGCCCAAGGGAGCCTGTCTATAGATATCTGCTAACGCCAGAGTTCCCTTTCTGGTCAGAGTGATCTGTTCCCCACAGGTTTCTCTGGGCTAGACTCACTGATCTTGGGGAGAAGGGCAGGGAATTTGCCAGCCCAGAGCATTTACTGCCAGCCAGACCACCTGCTCCCTAAATTTCTTAACTTGTGCCAATAAATTGTGAACAAGTTGTCTCTGCATTAGACAGATTACCCAAACTGCAAACACATAGCCACAGCACAGGTAGTCCCAACAGGCTTGGAGGGCATAAGATGTGGGTATCCCCCTTCCCTCTTT
The DNA here is from genome assembly GCA_003508835.1 of Eonycteris spelaea. NCBI lineage: Eukaryota > Metazoa > Chordata > Mammalia > Chiroptera > Pteropodidae > Eonycteris > Eonycteris spelaea. The sequence continues at coordinate 3,175,772 of PUFA01000181.1, forward strand.
GATGTGCCTGACCAGGAAACATATCTTCCAGAACGTGTTTGCAAACCTGGTATTTAATCTTGAGCTGTTGCTCAGCTTAGATTATTTAGTCTGCACTTCCTCTCTTTAAGCCTTGGCATTTTCCATTTCTGGTCACTTCACTTCAAGGACCACTTCCCTGGAGGGCAAGCCGGGGCACCAAGGAGCTGAAACCCAGTGGGGTGACTCAAGCTCCTCGAGAGCAGCTCTGGGAAACCCTTGGAGGAGAAGGTTGGATTTATAGTCTGAAGAGGGAAATTTGGGGTAATCTTCAGATTTGACCCAGCCTGACCATGGTGCGAGCTGAAGAATGATGAGAATCCATCTACCAATAGTTGTGCCCAGACTTGGCCAGGGCTGGGAGCTCCTGAGCTGCCAGCATGTCCCAACTGTCCCCCGTCTTTCACTGCCCTGGCTCCTCCCATCAGTTCTCTCTTTTCTGTTCTTTCTAGAGAGGGCCTCCTCCAAAGAGTGGAGCTCTGTAGCTGCCTCTGTCCCCCACTTTCTTCCATACTCTTCCCAGTAAATCATCAAAAGACTCAGGTCCCCCCTTCCCCTCTTCCATGTCCTACAGGCTCAAGGTCACCCAGAGTTCATTCTACTCCCCATGAGGACAATCCGGGCCCTCCCGCCCTGGAACTAGGGTCCTCATGCTCTGCCTCTCTCGCTGTTCTCTTTGAGCAGTCACTATTAACTACCACCACTTAGCGGCCAGCCGCGCGGCCTCGGTGGACGATGATGAGGAAGAGGAAGATAAACTGCACGCGATGCTCTCAATGATCTGCTCGCGGAACCTCACAGCTCCCAATCCGATGAAAGGTTTTTATCCCTCCCTCTCTCCCTGACCTCCCCTATCACCCTGCCCCACCCCCCTGGGCCCACCTGCCACCCACCGCAGGAGCTCAAACGGCAGTGTTGGCATTATGGGACTTGCACCCAGAGTGGTTCCTTTGCATCAGGAGCAGATCAGGGAGGTCAGAAGAAAGTACTGGCAAGAACAGGGCATGATACAAAAGGTAGTTGGCTCTGGGCCCATTTCTATAAGGAAAGGGAAGAAATCCACTGACGGAAAGGCTTGATGATCCGGTTGCCCTTTGGGAACCCTGAGTGGCTGAGCACTGTTCCCACTCCTGGGGGTCATGCAGGCAAACCCAAGAGAGCATCTGGCTGGGCAGACTGGCCTCTGGGCCCTGGCCTCTGACTCCTGACTCAGTGGAAATAGGGCAGAAGTACCAGGCCCCTCTTGGGCAGGAGTAGAGGCTGGACAGCTCATGCAGACAGGAGTCACCTGTGAGTCAGGTGAGGGGTTGGGGCCACCATGGAAGGAGACCCAGGGCTCACTTTACCCCGCAGCCTTGTTCGGCAGGCACTGCCTGGCACCTTAATGTGAAATCTCGAAATACCTGCCAAGTGGACCTTAGAACGCGTGGTCGCAGAGGTCCCCTCGTTGCAACCAAAATAGCACAGTGCCCGCAGCCGCTCTGTCCATTTCCCATCTTAGCACAGGGCTAGGCTGGTGGGGAAGGAACACCACTCTCTCTTTGGAAAGTGATCAGCCAGGGAACCTGTGAAGACGAACTGAGCTGGGCTGCTTAAGGGAAAATTGGTTATGAAGGGGGTCAGCCTTCTCAGAGTTTAGAGGACCTTCCCCATCCCCACCCATTCCCGTGCCACAGAATTAATTTTTTCTCCCTTTCCTTGCCCCTAAGAGGATGTCTAAAACTATGTGACACTCTCCTTATACTTCCACAGAGTTCTGCCCAGTTTCTTAGCCCAGCCACCAAGCCAGTAATGCGTCTCCCCATCCTGGGCAACCAAGTCTTTGGCCTAGAACACACCTAGCACACCCTCAGCACAACCCTGCCAGCTGCCCCCTTACCCACACATGCCTGCCTTCCTGTCTACCCTCCCTCCCAGCCATTCCAGTAGGACCTTCAGTCCAGCCTGGGTGGGAATGCGGGAGAGCCTCACTTCTGATGTTTATTGCCTACACACAACCTGCCATCTGGTTCCTTGCAAGCCTGGGCTTGGGATGCTTATTTACAGGTTAACTGACTTTGAGCAGTGTGAGAAGGCTGAGTCAGGAGGGCTAGGGCTGACTCTTTTTGCTCCAATGAACCAGTAGTCAGGCTAGAGGCAGGGTGAGGGGAGTCCCAGAAGAGCCCCTTGCTTGGCAGACTTGGTGATCAGAAGCCTATCCCTGACTAGTCTTAATGCTGAGCCCGCCAGAGTCAGAGAAACCTCCAGGGCCTACAGGTTCCAGAAGCCTCAGAGCTTGTCTGGATATCCTCTTGGGGAACTTGGGGACCAGACCAACTCAGTATACCAGTAGGCAACACCTGGGATTCCAGTACTTAGGCAAGGGGAGGAGATGTGAGAGCAGAATCAGCAGGTGGTTGGGGAGAGATGGTACTGGAGCTCCCGCCTCCACTCCAGGCCATAATGACAACACTGTTGAGTCCATCCTGCTAGCTCTTGCTTTTCAGGCCTGCAACATGCTTGACTTGTGCATGTGAATCAAGTGGCGGGTGTCCAGACTCTCCTCTCCCTCCCCTCCCCCTCTTCCTGCTTCCTCCTCACAGAGCAGAGATGCTATTCACTCTAATTCTGCTCCAGGCCAGACACCTTTCACTCGGAGTCTTAGGGGCTGTGGGGTTCAACCACCCTGATTGTTTTGTGTCAAACTTTCCTCAAGCTCAGAGGAGAGAGTCAGAGTCAAAGCTGGCCCAGCAGAGCCCCCATCCAGCCTGCTGCCCCTTGCCCAGTCACTCCAGAGTTCCAGCTCTCTGCACTGTGTTAATTCAGAGATGCAGTTTTCACTGCTGGCTGGTTCAGCTCCTTCCTGGAGAATTAAGGTGAAGAGCATTGACCCAGGAGACTTGCCTTGGCTGAGCCCTGCTTTCTGGGCATGAGCTCGTTTCCCTGTGTGCCCACCTTTTACCCTCTGCACCTGTTACCCACCCTGCCTGCCCGCCTACTGCCTGCTGCCTGCCTGGCTGGGCCTGCTCCCGCCCCAGCTCCTCCCATGACTGGCCTCACTCCTGCCTGCTATAGGGGCATGAGCAGGACTCACCCGCCCCACCCCACCTGCATTTGTCCCCCACTTTTCTTCCCAGAGTCCTGGGCATGGCTTGCAACCCCTCACTCCCAGAGCCGCAGCCCCTCCACACCAAGTATGTTTGTTCCCTTAATTTGCCTCCTGGTGGAGCTGAAGGGCCAGATCTCTACAAAATTCCCAGCCATGAGGCTGGGAAGAGAGCCCCGGGCCAAGACAAGGCAGCCCCTAAGGGGACTGGAGGGGGCTCAGCTCAGCCCTTCCCACCAAGGCACACCCAGAGCTAGAGTCTGCTACTCACAGAAACCAGCTAGGTTTGTCCCAGATTCAGCAGGCCAGGGCTCCGGTCACAATTCGCAGGAAGAAATACTACTTGAAAGAAGTCTTCTTCATCACAGATAGAGCTCACTTTTCCTGTTCTTCACTCTTCTCTGTGCTCTTCCTCCTCCTGGAGTCATCTCCTAGTCCTTTCACTTCCTGCCCTCAATTTGCTTCATCTTCGTGGCTCACTGGACCTGCCAGAGTCCCCTATGAGCAGTGCCATGCCCGACTTGGGCCCAAGAAGCTCTCAAGGGTCTTGAGTTCTGATTCTTTGGATTCGGACCAGCTAGGCTGACTGAGGAGGTGCTGTCTGCTATTGGTGTAGATATGTCCAAGTAGCTGTTTTCTGAGGCTGCACCTGGGGACATCCTTCTGGATGATGGAACTGTGTGCCCAGCCACCACCCTCCTTCCTGTGGTAGCCTGGCAGCCCTGGAAATTTTGCCTTTTCTGCTAGCTCACCTGTGTGTTGTAGGAGGCCACCATGCTGAGAGCAGTCAGGCCAGGCAAGGACGGAAAACTCAGAAAGGACCCATGGGAGCTGGCAGCAGGGACGCCTGATGTGGGCACCTCCTTAGCCACTGGTCATCAGGTCTAGAACCCTCAATGGTCCTCAGGGGCTTTGATCAGGGGAGACTCCTGGCATGGGAAGATTCAAAGTTTGCAGCATTCTAGGTCCAAGTACCTTCTGTGCAACTCGCCATTTGCCCGAGAGGACCAGGCTGAATCCCTGAAGGCCAAGCTAGCTGGTGGCATTTTAGGGAGATCAGGCTTTTATTGTTCCTTCTCTTTCTTTCTCCTTCCTTTAGAACAAGTGTTTATTCCATTAGCAAATGGAGAAAACAGACACAATCATCCACGACTCTAAGTATTTTATCACGTGCAGAAAAACTAAATGTTGGCTGGGAAGTGTCAGTCACCCTCCTTCTCCACCTCTGCCATCTCTGGGTTCTGGATCAGGCAGGCACCACCCTTGTGGTTCTCCACCCATGGGTGACTTCATGCTGCAGCTCTGGGCACAGAGGTGGGCATGCTGCAGGGTGCCTGGGGGAGGAGGCCTGCCAGGCCTTGACCATGGCCATCTTCCTGCCCTCAGATGCTGGCGACATGATTGAGATGCAGGGCTTTGGGCCTGGCCTGCCAGCCTGGCACCTGGAGCCCCTGTGTAGCCAGGGCTCCTCCTGCCTCTCCTGCTCCACCAGCAGCTCCCCATATGCAACTCCCAGCCATTGCAACTGTGTCCCCGACCGGTGAGTGGGCAGGGCCCAGAACACCAGCTCCCGGTGAGTGTGTCCATCCATGTGCGTGTATCAGTCTCTCCTGTGTCACTTTCCTGACAGGGCGACCTTGAGTTAGACAGACCTGGGTTTGAATTTCACTTTTGCTACCCATGAGATTTTGGCAAGTTACTGAGTCTCTATGAGCCTCTATGTTTCTGAGCCTTAGTTTCCTCATCTGTAAAATGGGAATCACACCACCTGCTTCCTAAGGTTTTTGTGAGGACCAAGTGAGGTACATAACCCGAGTACCCAGAGCTAGGGTGCTCATGTCATAGGGGCTCATTGCTTATGAGCTCCCCTCCCCAGTGTGGACATAGATCCTCCCATCAGGCTGTATGTCTGAGGACATGCAACAAATGTCTGGGCATCTGCCATGTGCCAGCAATGGCTTGGGAATGGTTTTGCCGCTGCTCACTTTTACCTGTTACTTTTTTTTACCTGTTACTCCTGATGACCCTGAGATAGTCCTCTCTATTTTTCACTTGAGGAAACCAAAATTCACTAACATGAAGTGAAGTTAGTTGCCCAAGGTCCCCTGGATGGTTGGAGGTCAGGCTGGGCCCTCAGCAGCTCTACCCAAGTGGCTGGCAGCAACGGGGAGCCCAATTGACATGCTGCCAGGCTACGGACACTGCTCCCTGCACCACCCTGAGTGCGTTACCTGCCCTACCCCACCCAGAACGTCCCTCCTGCTTTTTCTCCTCCCACCAGAGGAGCCACAGCCCTCTGAGCCAGGTTGATTCCACAGGTTGCCCCTCAGGCTTCTGTGTGAGAGCATGAAGAGGCAGATCGTGTCCCGGGCCTTTTACGGCTGTGAGTGTGGGGTGAGGTGGGGCCACGGGGGGCGGGGGTGGGAGAGGCACCGTAGTCAGGGCCTCCTGGCTCCCCCCTCCCCCAGGGCTGGCATACTGCCGCCACCTGGCCACCGTGCGGACCCACCTGTCAGCGCTGGTGCATCACAACATCATCCCGCCCGGGCGGCCCCCAGGGGCTTCAGGGGGTCTCACCAAGGATGTGTGGAGCAAGTATCAGAAGGACGAAAAGGTGCACGTTCTTGGGTGCTGGGCCCAGAGGCCAGGTCAAGGGACTGGGGCGTGGGGCAGCAGTGACTGAAGAGCAGTCTGCTCTGGGAGCAGCTTTCACAGACCAAACAGGCATTTACATAAAACCTAGTAGAAGTTGGGATTGACAGGCCAGGACTGATGGCCTGGAGTTGCCTGGGTCGTGGTCGAATCTCACGGTGGATCTGTGGGTTTCCATGGGCAGGGGACTGGATGGGGAATCTGTACTGCTTCTGTGTTACTCCACAACCTTGGGCAAATCTCTGCATCTCTCTGGGTTCTGTTTCTGCTCTGGAAGGAGCAGATCTCATCCAGTTCTAACCTGGGCCGGGGAGAATGCGATCACTCCAAAGCAGGGTGTGCTTGGGTTTCAGCAGTGATTGAAACACTGTCCCCAGCCCCAGCTCTCCATGGGATGGGGTCACTCATTAGGGCCAACGTGGCTGTGGGGGCTACATAATCTTTACTGCCTGGGTCCCTCAGAACTATAAGGAGCTGGAGCTGCTGCGGCAAGTTTACTACGGAGGCGTGGAGCACGAGATCCGCAAGGATGTCTGGCCTTTCCTGCTTGGCCACTACAAGTTTGGCATGAGCAAGAAGGAGATGGAGCAGGTAAGGGAGCCCATTCCCATGGCGACAGGGAGCTGGGGAGCTGGGCCAAGGGACCCCAGGGAGGGGCCTCGGAAGGTCAGCCCCTTTCCAGCCAGAGAGAAACATGGCAGAGGAAGATGTTAGCAGAGCAACCCAACTCCTCACCCCTAGGCCCAAGCTAGTCTCCAGCTGTCCCAGCCCCTGCAGAGGAGGGCTTGGTGCACCCCTCCCCCAAGGTCATGGTGTGGTCCAAGAACAGGTGGATGCAGTGGTGGCAGCGAGGTACCAGCGAGTGTTGACAGAATGGAAGGCCTGCGAGTTGGTGGTGAGGCAGCGGGAGCAGGAGGCTCACCCAGCCACACTCACCAAGTTCTCCTCGGGCAGCAGCATCGACAGCCACGTGCAGCGCCTCATCCACCGGGATTCCACCATAAGCAATGATGTGAGCTGCACAGGACCTGGGGGGCCAGGGGGCGGGAGCAACCAGAGCTTTACACGCAGGAGTGAGCACCAGCCTGACCTCTAGTACTCACTGGCGGTGGAGCCCTGGGAGAATGGCTTCCTATGTCTGTGTCTCATTTTCTTCCTCTGAAAAAACAGGATGACTGTCCCCCCGCTGCCCACTTTTCTGAGTGTTGCAGGAATAAAGTGAGATAATGCATTGCGTTCTGTTTTAATGGACTAGCAGGGAAAGGTGAATTTGGGGGGATTTAGGGAAGTCTTTCCTCCTATAGAGAGACCTCAGGCTAGGAATAGGCAGCCCTGAGTTCTAGTCCCAGGCCTCCTCCTGGCAAGATGAGTGACTTGTCTTCCCATTTTGGGCCTCAGTATCCCCTCTCAGCTCTACTATCCTTTGATTGTAGAGGTTTCACTGAGAGCTGTTAGCCAGAGATCAAGGGAGAACTTAGAGTGGTCTCATTGGTGTCTACTGGAAAGATCTCCTCACCACCATGGCATTTTTCATCATCTTATAGACTTGACTATGCAAAGCCAGTTCAGATCCTACCTAGTTCTAGTGGCGTTACTCCTGCCTTTAGGAGAACAAGTCCCAAACTACGGCTGCTGGGCCCAACAAGAAGTTATCAGTCTCAGTTTTAAAGGCACTCTTACTAATGTAATGTGTTTTTCTTTAAGTCATCTGTTTAGATATTGTGTATTTTTGCTACTTTACTAAATCCTTACTAATATTAACACAAAACTCAAGCTGAAGCAAGACTTAAAGAAATATAACTACCAAAGTACACTCTCCTTTCCATACGCTTTGTTCTTAATCCCCTATTCGTGAACATATTCTCTTTGGCTTTGGGTTTCGTAAAATCCTAAGTGTACCAGTGTTCCAGCTGCTTAGCTCACGGACAGCAGTAGCCTTCCTCGCTGGCACTGTCTGAGGTTCTGGATTGCCTCAGCATCACGGCCTTCCCTGATACTAACCCGGCAACACTTCATGCTTCTTGCCCAAAATGAAAATTCCTTTTAGCATCCCTTTCCCTACATAGTCCAAAAAGGAAAAAAAAAAAAAAATTAAAAACCAGTCTGCATACATTTCTCTTATTTTCCTTGTAATTTGTCCACGGTGGTGGACAGTTTGCAATCAGCAGTTTCCTTTTACTTCTTACCTCTCCTTGGCTTGTCTGAAGCTAATATAACTGATTAGGTACTTCCTAGAGAAGTTTCTTGCCTTGTTCTGCTGAACATTCAGGACTGAAAATAAGGAAGAACTTTTTTTCCCTAATGCCTCCAGCCTGCCATCCTCCCAGGCTGCCCCAGCAGCAACACCAAGACACCAAGGACGTTCTCCCGAGCTGAGGCAGCCTCATGACTTCAGGTGCTTGTAGAAAGGCACAGCTTACACTGGCCATTGACTGCCATTGACTCCCCAGGCTTCTGGTTCCCCTTTTTCCCTGTGGCAGCCACGGGAAGCCTGGAGTGCTTCACACTTTTCCTCATGCCCCAGAAAGATGCTGGAGGAGGGTATTGGATGGGGCTGGAGACCCGTGTCTTCATGTTTCCCCAGAGCCTAATCTTTCTCCACCTGGTCAGCTGGGTCAGAAGTGGAGGCTTGGCACCCAGGGGAGGCATTTTGGAGACCATGTGGTGGGAACTGACCCCAGGAAGGAGATGGCAGGGAGCTGAGGGAAGGTGCTGGAATGCAGGTGTGAGCCCCACCATCTGTCCACTCCCACCAGGTGTTTATTTCTGTGGATGACCTGGAGCCCCCAAAGCCCCCGGGCACTGAAGATTCCAGACCGGAGCCTGAGCAGGAACCAGGAGCAGGGCCTCCAGGCACCGCCATGGGGGAACAGCAGCAGTCTGTGGAGTTTGACTCTCCAGACTCAGGACTGCCTTCGTCTCGCAATTACTCTGTGACCTCGGGCATCCAGTCGAGCATAGACGAGGGGCCCAGCGTGGGCTTCGAGGAAGAGGATGGCGGTGGGGAGGAAGGCTCTGATGGGCCAGTCCCTGCAGTCCACACGTTCTCTGAGCCCCAAGATCCCAGCCAGGAGAAGGCCTCGCAGGCCAACGAGCTGGAGGCAGGGGAAGAGCTTGTGGCCGTGTGCGCCGCTGCCTACACTGTATGTGGACGTTCCCCAGGCATTGTTGTCAGCTGGCCCCACAGCTGCGGGGACAGGCTGGCGGGTGGAAGGTGGGGTGCCCCGACTGTCCTGGAGGGGGCTCTGAGCTGTCTCAGCATTCCCAGAGGATTCAGCTCTCTGAGTTCCTGGGCTCCCTGCCTTTGCTGCATTCCTTTATGTCAGCGTCACCTCGGGCCCCCAGCTCACCCCTGAGGGACCTCCACTCTTTCAGATAGAGCTACTGGACACTGTGGCCTTAAATCTGCACCGCATAGACAAGGATGTGCAGCGATGTGACCGCAACTACTGGTACTTCACACCCCCCAACCTCGAGAGGCTCAGAGACATCATGTGCAGGTGCCACTGTAGGGCAGGGCTCAGGGCGGGAGGCAGGGACAGGTTTGGTCCGCAAGCACCCTGCTCCTCTCCCCTGCGCCTGAATCATACTCGGCTCCTTGTGTCTGGAACACTTCTTCCCTGCAGTGGCCCCTGCCCCACCTCACTTCATTCTTAAAGGTCTCTCAGATCTCAGCTTTGGCTATTCTTCAGGAAGCCTTATCTGATTTCCCTTACGCCAGGGCTTCCTCTGCCCCAGCATTGTCTCTTCCCCTGAGCCCCTGAGTGTCTTGAGGACAGGGGCTACAGGTCGTTCACCATTGTACTCCCAGTGCTTTAGGGTTACAGGAAGGCTGACTTTTGGGTAGCAAGCTACCCTAGGGACGTCTCCCTAGGTATTCCCAAGGGGAGGGGAGGATGGCACACACCCACAGTGACTCTATCTCTGGCATTTCAGCTACGTGTGGGAACACCTGGATGTGGGCTATGTGCAGGGCATGTGCGACCTGCTGGCACCTCTCCTGGTCATCCTTGACAATGGTGAGGGCCGGGCCGGGGAAGGGGGCATCTTCCCAAAATGGTATCGGTGTTAGACTGACATAAGCTGGAGAAAAGAAAAAGAAGGCCGTTAGGCCTAGAAGGGTGGAAATGTCAGCCAATCCTGTCCTCTGGGCCACAGGACACCCCCGGTGAATGAAGTGTTGGGGTCTCCTGCCCCTGTGGCCTTATTCCTGTCTCCCCTCAGATCAGCTGGCCTATAGCTGTTTTAGCCATCTCATGAAGAGGATGAGCCAGAACTTCCCCAATGGGGGCGCCATGGATACCCACTTTGCTAACATGCGCTCCCTCATCCAGGTGAGATCCGTAACTGCCCTTGGGCACTTGACAGGCACTGCCGGGCTTGTCCATTGTCCGCTGGGAGGTCATGGAGCATTCCAAAGATGTCCTTTATGTATAAGCTTAATTTCTTTCATTTTAAAAATGCATTGTTTTCTTTTTATTTTTAAATTACAGTTGACATTCAATATTATATTAGTTTCAGGGGTACAGCACAGTGGTTAGATATTTATATAACTTACGAAGTGATTCCCCCGTAAGTCTAGTACCCACTTAGGTCACACACAGTTATTATATTATTGACTCTAATACTTATGCTGTACTTTACATCCCCATGACTATTTTGTAACTGCCAATTTGTGCTTCTGAATCCCTTCACCTTTTTCACCCAGCCCCTCAACCCCCTCCCATCTAGCAACCATCAGTTTGCTCTCTGAATTTATGAGTTTGTTTCTGAAAAACACATTGTTTTCAATGTTATAAATTGAGAAGGAATGTCAATATCTGAATGCCTGTGCTCATGAAAGTTCTGGTGAGTAATACAGTTGATGATGCAATCAAACACCCAGAAAATGGAATAACTCCAAAAAGAGTACAACCCAGAGCGGCAGGTGGGGCTGCAGAGTGCAGCTTCTGGGAGATGGGAGAGGGCTGGAGCGCCGCTGCCAGGTGCCAGGCTCCGGGTGGCAGAGGGGCCTGGTGCAGGGTGGGCGTGGCCAGGAGAGGCAGCAGAGGGTTGTTCAGTCCTTCTCCCTTTCTCCACTCATACAAGATCCTGGACTCGGAGCTGTTTGAATTAATGCATCAGAATGGAGACTACACCCACTTCTACTTCTGTTACCGCTGGTTCCTGCTGGATTTTAAGAGAGGTAAGAGGTGGGTTGGGTAGGTCTGGGGTCGGGCACTGGGAGATCCCTCTTCCCCAAAGTCAGTGGTTCTCAACCCTGACTGCACTTCAGAACACCTGGGGAGCGTTTTAGAAACGCCAGTGCCCTGGGCCCCACTCGGCCTCAAACTTAAGGCCCAAACTTACTTGTGTGGCTGCTTGGCCACTGAGATTTTCAAAGCTCCTTAGGTGAATCCAAAGCACATCCAGGGTGGAAAATAACCCTCAGGTAATGGTTTTCAGAACTGTTTTCAAATCAAATCTCTCCCCACTCCAATACCGTGGTCTGTAAAAGTGGGGCTATTCTAGCTGATGAGAGTACAGCATGGAGCCTGCAGGAGCCCAGTGTGCAGGAATGACCAAGGAGGACAGGGTCTTGGCGTGGGGCATGGAGCTCCTCTCTTGGACTGGGCTGTGTGTAATGAAGAGAACTCCTGGGGCTCTGCTCCACATGTGGCTCCATTGAAGGCCCATGGGCAGCCAGGCTTAGCCTTAGCTCCTTGCTGTCCCCAGAGCTGCTGTATGAGGATGTGTTTGCTGTGTGGGAGGTGATCTGGGCGGCCCGGCACATCTCATCAGAGCACTTTGTCCTGTTCATTGCTCTGGCCCTGGTGGAGGCCTACCGTGAGATTATCCGTGACAACAACATGGACTTCACTGACATCATCAAGTTCTTCAATGGTAGGAGCTGGTCCAGCCACCCTGTCTCCCCCAGCGGGAGCACAGGGGCCTCCACTTCTGGCCTGGTTAGGGTTGGATGGGCTCGGAAATACCAGGTCCCCTTCCTTGTAAGCAGGTGTCAGGAGTCCAGCAGATGGAAATGGAGCAGGGTGGGCAACTACAGGGCTCCTCCCAGATTACTGCTCTCTCTGCAGCATCCCCACAGTTACCCATGTTTCCCCCAGAACGGGCCGAGCGTCACGATGCCCAGGAGATCCTGCGGATTGCCCGGGACCTCGTTCACAAGGTGCAGATGCTCATAGAGAACAAGTGAGGACTGTGGCCAGGAGGCAGCAGCCAGCCAGAGCCTGGGTTCCGGATCCCTGGGCCCCCCAGGGAGAGGTGCAGGGGCGGTGCAGCATGGACTGCCCCAACCCCTAGCTGACCCTGCCTGTCCAACTGTGTTCCTAACAAAGTGCTTGTGAGTCTGGGATCCGACTCTGGGCAGTGCTGGCCCTGCAGGGCAAATCAGGGGCCAAGGTGCCCTCAGGTCAGGGCTGGGATGTGAAGGGCTGGCCTCAGGGAGCAGCTGCCTTGGAGAACCACCTACTCTGCTTCCCTCTCAAACACCTGAGAATAACCCCATTGCCACCTGTGGCCTCAGCTTGGACCGCTCCCCATGCCCTCTCTCAGCTCAGCCTGGGACCCTGTAGAGTTATCAGGCCTGTAGTTGCCTGGGCCACATCTGGTGAGGGTCATATGGGACAAGAAGACTCTGCGCTGTATTTCCTTTGCAGGCTCAATGAATAAGCACTCACCAACCCCAGTTGGGGCAGCCAGAACAGCTGCCAGTTTGGGTGGGTTTCTTGTGCACAGGAGACCTGCGCTACCTTCTGGGCCTTCCTCTGAGGCTGTGGGGCAGTCAGAAATTGGGCCCTGGGTGGGAGTAGCCCACCTCAGCAGCACTGCCACTGCCTTTGGCCACCTGAGGTGACCACATGCATTCTTCTAGCCCGTACTGTGCACCTATATATATCTGTAGAATCTCACCTGCCACCCTGCTCTTGCTTTATGCATTAGATGTATCCCTGAAAACTATGTATAAATGCCGCTTTGCCAGCTGGAGGACCTGGAATGCAGTGGGAGCACTTCCTCTCAAGAGGACTCCCAGGGTGATTCTTTCAAGAGGTGATCCTGTCACAGGTGGCCCTGGAGCTTGGGGGCAGGCCATCTTCTATCCCAGACACCTGCTGAGTCCCTGAGGGTAGGAGCAGGGGTGGTGCCTGAGTCTCTTGTTTGTCCCTGGTGAGAAGCAAGGCTAGCTCTGGCTTCCACATGCTTCTCAGGATGCAAGAGGCCCAGGGACTCAGAAACCCCCTTGGAAGAGCCTCACTCATGGGGGATACTAGGAAGGGCCTAGTTCCTGACCCCAGGCCTGGGCATGCTGCTTGTTCTGTCATCCCTACCCCCAGGCCCCAACACATGCAGGCTAGGCCTTGCTCCGGGGGCTTGGAGGCCACTGCCACAGGGGTTAGGGCCTGCCCAGCAGTCACTACGGTCTGAAGACTTCCTGCATTTGAGAAACATGAAAAAGGGTACAGCAGCCCTTTTGCATCCAGCACAACCTCCCAAGCCCACTCCTGTCCTGGGCACTGCACGGCCTGTTTTGGGGGGCCAGCCTGCCCCATTGCCCACCCTTGTTGTCCATGAGTCTTTGGACAACTGTGTGCCTGCCTTAGTGACTCAGTGGTATTGTGAGGAGCAGAGTGTGTGTTTTTTTTGGCTCAGAAACTATACTCTTCAGTGTAACAGACCAATAAACACAGAATTTGGCAATGTTTGAGGCTCTGGGGCTGCTTGTAAAGCTCAATTTAACCGTAAAGAGGGGCCAACCCCGCAAGGCAAGGACGGCAAAAAGAGAATCAAAGTTTCCAGGAGAAGAGGGATCTTGGCTATAGGCTGGTTGGGGTGGGAGTGATAGCCAGACTTAGGTACTCAAAGCCAGCATCTCCATCTCAGACTGACCAATGGCCTCTGCAGCTTCTGGATTAGTGTAGGTCCCTGTCTCACCCCTTCCCCAGCCTGTCTCCATTCCTGAACAGCCATAGTGATGAGTTAGAGCCTGACTGGGAATCTGCAGAAGCCTCCTAGCCCCTCCAGCCAGCGGGAAAGAACCCTGCCCCTCTAGCCTTAGCTCCTGCCCACTGAGCACTACCTCTGACATGCCTGCCTCGGAATGGGCACGGAGGGTGGGAGGGGGAGTATCGAGAGGGTCAAACCTCCTGGACTATAATAGCAGGTTCCCACCTGCCTCCTCCATAGGGCTTCTGCCCCCATCATCCACAGTCCCAGGTAGAGAACTCCCACACCAGCATATGGTTTGGTTTAGAGCAGGGGTCCCCAACCCCCGGGGTCACGGACCAGTGCCAGGCCTATTAGGAACTGGGCTGCACAGCAGGAAGTGAGCAGTGAGTGAGTGAGCAAAGCATCTATATTTCCAGCCGATCTCCAGCACTAACATCACTGCCTCAGCTCCACCTCAGCTCATCGGGCATTCGATTCTCACAAGAGCACTGGTCTGTGGTGCCAAAAAGGTTGAGGACCACTGATCTAGAAGACACTGGACCTACTGTCAATTCACTCTGAGCTGCCCAGGCAAGGAAACCAGCTGACACTGGGAGGCCCAGGGCCAGGGAATGTTATAAGCTCCTCAAGGGAACCTGATAAGCCCCCAAGCTGATCCTGTTTCCTGGAGTAATCAATTCCCTCTGCTGACTCCACCTGAAAGTTCACAAAAGGTCCCTGATAAAATAGCCTGGAAGTGGCCTGGTTCCTTCACATACTCCCACCCATAAGTATTGGCACTCCCTGTGCCCCTAACTGGACTTCTAGGACCAGAGGGAATCCCAAGCCAAAATGATGGGTCTGCTAAGGGTAATGTGTATATGGATAGGAGGAGCCAGAACTGCGAGGATACTGCTATAAACGTTATCTCAGGGCACCTTCCAGCTCTGGAAGTAAGTCTTCCTTTCTCACAGAGCAAAGGTGATAAATGGAAGCTCCTGGGTTTCTACTTGAGATTTTTGTTTTCTTTTATCACAGGCCCTCTTTTGCAGGCTCCAGCTGAGCTGGAGGGACTATTCTTTGAGTGCAAGAAGGGGAGTTTCCGCCTACCTTTGAGATATAGTGGTTTCTCTCAGGTGGTAATGGGTCATCACTGTCAGAGGCAGAGTCTTCATCTTTATTCCCAGTGCTGGGAACTGTGTCAGACATTGAGTGGGAGCTCTGGAAATACTAAGCCTAATGGGTGTTTCCTACCCATCTTTTCCTGGAACTACCAGCAGAGGGAGCCAGCGTCTCACAAGTGAAGATCTGACAATTGTGATGGCAATGGATCTAGCCTTTTGAGGCTAGCTTTTCTTCAGAGAATGGAACCCAAAAGACATTCATGGCCACTACTCCCTTCCTTAACGATGACTCCCCACATCCCCAGACTCACCCCAGCAAGAAAAGCTGAAACAGTTCCCCTGGCTGGGGCTGAGTGCAGCAGTTAGAAAGGGCAGGATGAGGCGGCCTCCCTGGTCTAGAGCTAGGCCCAGCTAATTGCTGCTTCACCTCCCCACTTACTCCTGAGACAGCCGGCCATGGCTCTTTGACCGCTTCCTCTTGTTCCTTTTCCTGAAAGGACAGCCTTATGGACTCCCCATATGACCTGTCCTAACCTCTAACCCATAAGCCATCTCTTCTCGGAGGCCTCTTGTCTTCTGTGCACAGATTCTCCACCTTTCCCATGGGAACTGCGTTGAGTTCAAGATCCCCAGCTCTGTAACAGGCCCAGAGCAGGATGGCACTTGCTAGGGAACTCTGCTGATTTGAGAGATCTGACTGCAGTGCCACAAGGTCCCAGACTAGCTGTAACAAATCATTCATCCACCTCAAAACTTGTTTCCTTTTCTACCAGAATGGGGATAGTTCTTGGCCTATTTTTCTCACCGTTCTGTTATAAAATGAAATAAGATAGTGTTTGTAAAAATGATTTGAGGAAGTATAAAGTATTGCAAATGCCTAAAACCAGAACTGCAGTTCTCAGAGCTTGTTAAGGCTTCAGCACTGGGATCTCAACTGGGAGGTCCCCAATCTTTTTCTCTAACTGACCAGCTTGGAAGCTGCTTGAGGACTGTACCACCAAAACATCAACAGGAAAAGGACTGGTTGCTTCCTGCGAGACGTCTTTACTTGAAGTTCTCTTTTTTTAACAAAAGGACCCAAATGCTGCAGGCTGGCAGCTCCACCTCAGGTTTCAGTGCAGGTTTATTTCAATTTTATATTTTATTACAGGCAAGTGCTTATTACATGGATAGTATTCATGTCTCAATACCTAAAGTCTTGGAGCATGAACAGCCACTAGAATACAGTTCAATAGTAAAAATACAATATGTACAAAATTAGGGTTTGTTTTTTTTTTTTCCCACACAGCAGATGTATCCAAACACATAAAAATCTCTACAGTCTGGGGTCACTACAGTTTATAGTTCAAGAAACGGAGACACAGTGACCGAGTCCTCACTGTAAACAAGGGCCACCTCTTGGGGGGTGGGGGTGGGACCCTGGGATGGGGGAGAAGAGCTGTTCCCGGAGAGAGCAGGGGTTATGGTGACCCCTAGTTCTCCTCCAGGCATTCCCTGCCCTTCTTTGCCCCCCCAAGGAACCAACCTCCCCCTCTCCCCGAGGTAAAGACTCCCAGCCAGTGAGCCACTCTTAACATCAAAAATAAAACACGCATGAGAGGTAAGATGTGTGTGTGTGTGTGTGTGTGTGTGCACATGCACACACGCATGTCCCCCAGGCTGGAAGGGCTAGGGAGGGGAGGGGCAGGCGGTCCCACAGGGCGAGGACAGATGTGGTCCTGACAACTCTCAGAAGGGAGAGACCCAAGGAAGGGCTGGGTGGCGGCTGCCCTCTAGGGCACACAGCGTCACAGCATTCACTAACAACAAAAACAGCTACAACACCCATCATCACCAATCTGGACATAGTCATTCGGCACTAGATTCAGTGGCCCTCACTGCTGGGGGCAGGGAGGGGCAGGGGCGGTGGGCGGATGAGGTATCTGCAGACCTTCTAAGTTTCAACTCTGGACCAGCCTCAGGATACAGGGAGGTGAACAGAGCTGAGGACAGGCAGGTCTCACCAATACTTCTGTTCCCTGGGTGCCTGGCCTGCCCATCTACCTCTGTTCTTTCCATTGTAATCACACTAGGAAGAGTGAAACTGGCTCCCTGGAGAACCAGGGGGTGGTGGTGGCAGCTGCAGGCACAGGAAGGCAGCAAGCTTGTGAGGTGGGGAGCACTGTGTGGGGTAGTGTGGGGGTCCCTCCTGGAGGCCTCTAAGGCATCGAAAGGCCTTTTTCCCCACCTCCAGGAGAGACAAATAAGAAAACAGTCCCCTGGGAGGTCTCCAGGACCAGGAAGGAACTGAAAGGGAGTTCTTAGGCATCTATATCCATTTAGGACCTTTGCTAGGGCTACTCCAGAGGATCCTGGACCCCATGCTCACCCCACCCACCAGCCTGTCAGTGCAAACTTCACACCTAGGGACACTAGCTTCCAACTCCCACACTGAAAGGCCATTGATGAGTGTGTCCAGGATGGAAGCCAAGAGTGCACGTGTGTATAACTGAATGTGTCTGACACAAGGCCACTTCTAATAAATACCCACATAAAAAGGGAAGCCAAAGCAGTCTGCCAAGGCAGAGGCAGGTAAGTAGCATTCCCTGCACACAAGCCCCTCTCATTCCTGCCCCCTCTCGAGCTCTGTCTTGCCCTTGGCCAACTAAGGACCTTTCCTCAGATAAAGACAGTGGCACACAGAAGCCCCCCACCAGGGAGGGTACACTCAAAACAGCGCACTGGAAAAGGGGAGACATTCAGGGGAAGAGATGGTGCTAGAGAAGTTGGGGCAGAAGCAGCAGCCTATAACAGTCTGGCCTTGCTCCCTCTCTACAGGTCCCCAGGGCCTATTTGGGAAAGGGTTGGGAGCTCAAATGGAACGCCTGGATTTTAGCTTCCTGATTGCCCCAACAGTGTGCCTTCAGGCTTCTGGAACCCAGACCTGATGCTGGCCCCTCTCCCCAAGGCGGCATGAGGCATCCAGGCACACCGATACCTTGGAGGAGTGCAGAGCACTGAGCAGAGGCCAAGGAATCAGGGGAGTGAATGACAGCACCACTCCTCTCTGCCTTGTGGGAGCCAAGAGCTATGCCCAGAGATGGGGCGGGATGGGGAGGATGAGGACAGTCAAGCCCCTCCTTCCCTGCCCCCGCCTCAGCCTGCCCTTCTGAGGTCAGGAGCCCAGTGGCAAGGGTTGCGGGACCTCAGAAGCTTGGCAATAGCTTGGGTTTGGTTTACTGTTGATAACCATCTTAACAGTTTCTGCTGTAGGAAATCACAGTGACTTGGAGAGCCCCAAGGAAGGGCACCCACCTGTCTGGGTAGGCCTCCAGACCAGCCACTTCCTAGGATTTGTCACCTATACTCAGAACGGGACTCAAAGAGGTCCCCAACTTTCTGGGCCAAGTTACTTCAGTTCAGCTTCCCCCCTCTCCCCTCCAAAGGCTTGGGAAGAGAAGGCTGAGGCTTGGGAGGAGAGGGCCCAGGTGCTCAGCCACCTCACCAGACAGAGCAATAGCAGCAGCAGCACAGGAAGGCGGCAGGAGAGGGAGAAGCTGGAGAACAAGACATCCACATCACACTGGTTTCAGGGGACAGGATGGGGAGGCAGGAACGGCACCAGGCCAGACGGGTGGCAAATCCACCAGAGTCTCTCATTACTTTGTCAAGTCTTAGTGCAGTGGGGTAACCCCCTGCCTTGTGCCCAGCTCCCTGGGGTGGCCCCTCCTTCCCCTGGCTCAGAGTCTCTGCACCCCCTTCCCCTAGGAGGCCTGGGGGTGGGTGTGGGTGGGGTAGGCCTGGCTGGAATGTGTGGAGCTGGTGGGAGAGTGGGGGACAGGTTCCCCTCCTTGCCCCCACTGGGGGCTTCTGAGTGGCCTCATCCTCAAGCCAGCTTGAGTGTGCTGACTGGGAAGGAGGGCATGGTGACCATGGTCACAGGGTTGAGCACTGTCTGGCCCACCAATTGGGGGTGGTGCACCACCTGAGCCCCCACGGCTGGCTTTGCCATGACAGTAGCAGGGGGCCCCAGCCCGGCTGTGCCATTCACTTGCTGGTGTGAGAGGGTGTGGGCGATGTGGCTCACCGCCACGGGCTGGCTCACCGCCACGGGCTGCGGATACAGGGGCAACTGGGAGCCAAGGTGGGCCACGTGGTTAAGAGTAGCAGGATGCACTGTGATGTGGCCAATGGGGGGTGTGGCAGGTGCCAGCTGCACAGCAGGGCTGGGGGCCGAGGGGGCGATATGGGCGATGTGCTTGCCGCCTGGCCCCTGAAGAACATGGTTCACAGTCTGGATGACTGAGGCGTGGGTGGTGGCTGTGTGGGCGATGACTGTGGAGCCCCCCCCAGCGCAGCCACCAGATGGGCTGGAGCGGGCACCAGTGTCTGGGCAGGGGCCGCTGGTGGGGGAGGAGGGGCCGGCAGAGGTGTCTTCTGCTGTGATGGTGGCTTCTGCCCTGGGAGATGGGCAGGAGACAGGGCCACAGGCTGGGAGTGGGGGTGCGGGTGGGGGGGCAGAGGTGCAGGGGCAGTGCTGGGTGGTGGCTTCGGCAGCTCCGGGTGAGGGCGATGGCTCAGCTTAGGTGGGCCCAGGCCAGCCTGGTCCTCTTCCATATCCTCGTCTATGTTGTCCTCACCCTCTGTGGGGGGACACAGGGTTAGGGACAGGTTAGAAAGGCTTCGAAACAAGAGGCTGCAAAAGTAAATGCCCTGGAGGGTTTAGGAACATTACGGGGCATCTTTTCTAGCAGGCAAAGGCCTGGCCAGTGTGGCTGGCATTTGAGGGGTGGAGCTCACCAGAGGCAGTGGAGGTGGAGGCCTGGTCATCCTCAGGTTGGCCCGTCTGCCGGAGCACGCGGTCGATCTCCAGCACGTCCATCCACTGGCTCAGCTCGTGCTTGAGCTCTGCCAGCCGCTGTTGCGTGGCGATCTTCTCGCGTGCCAGCCGCTCCATCTCATGCTCATATTCCTTCTCCTTCCTTTTCAGGGACTGGAGAACAGGGCAAAGAATAGTGGAATATCCTGAGCAGGAGCCTTGGGGCCCGCAGTACCTCAAACATCTTCCCACAGCCACCCTTGCTTCCTGACCCACAGGGGCAGGTATGCAGTGACCAGGGGGCCCAGGTTGACAGGGGCTAACAGAGCCCACACCTGCCTCTTGGGCCATAGCTCTGCCCAGTTAGGCCCAGTGTCCTGGCAACAATGGGCTCTCAGGCAGACGCCATTGAAAAAAAGCACAGATCCAGATCAGTCGCTCTCCCATCTCTACAACTCTGTCCCAAGGGGCTTTGCTGCCTCTTGCCACTTCCACCAACCTGGCAGCATCCCCCTCCATTTTGCAGAGGAAAGAAGGGGTTACAGACTTCTTGGGTATTGCCCAAGGCCTCCACCGCCATTCACACCATCTGTCACTCACTGACACACAAGCCACCCTCCTTGGATCCCATTCCCCAAAGAACCTCAAATGGTCCAGCCCTTCTCTCCACCTCATTGATCACTGGTTTCCTTAACTTCAACGTCCTTAGATGACCCACTAGACTTTGTGATCCCTCCCCTCATTTCATTTCTTTGAGCTGCCTCTATTGCGCCCTCAGCAGCTGCTGGCTCTGCATCTCCTCTCTGACCTCCGGGACTACTCTCTGTAGTACCTACCCTGTGACACCTCTCTACAGCCTCTATTTTTACTCACTGCCTATAGCCTTGACACCCCAGGAGGGTGAATAACCCCCAAGCCCTGGAATGTGCTCCTCCTTTCATACCTGTACATGACTTGCAATGATCAATGAGAAATGGCTCTTGGGACGCTGGATAACACTACTGACTGGACTGAGTACCCCTGGAGAGGTTTCTGTCCTTCACCACAGGTTCCAGGTTGCTCCTACTCCCACTTCACTGTTACCACCCACTTCACTAAGAACACCAGAGGGGAGCTCCCTTACCCATCTCCCTCTAACTCCTCCAGGGCCACAGGCGACCCTATGCCCCTTAGGTTGACCCTTCACTTAGGTGCTGGATGCCCCCAGACTATGGTACTGCTTCCCTATCAGAAGGGTCTCTAGTTTCCCTTTGCATGAGGCTTATTGACAACTCCAAAGTACCAGCTCATGTCCTCTTTTCTAGCTTCCTTTCACACCGAGTGTCACCTGTTCTCCATGACCTTCTCACCCTAACACACTATTACATCTACCTACGTCTCAAAGGTTTCCTTGCTGCCGGCTTTTCCTTGGCCCGTGTCATGACTGCTGGCTCTACCAGATGACACAGACAATCCTGCCCTGCTGCCTCTCAGATCTCTTACTGACCTGCTCCTGAGCTTCTAGCTTCTAAGGCTTGCCAGTCACAGCCAGGAGCATACCAAACTCACCAGCTTGTCTTAGTTTGCCTCTCTCAACCCTGTGTGCCCAGAAGCTCACACATGGATCCTCCCTTCTCACCCCTCTAGGTCTTATCTGTTCATGCTCCAAGACCACACCTGGGCCTCTACCTTCCCCACTGTTCTTCCCTACCCCACACCCTCATTAGTACATCCTCCTGATATCTACAACACACCTGAACATTTAACGAGACTGTAAGGTAGAACTTAATCAGACACTGGCTCAAACCTCCCTCTAAATGCTTCACATATTGCCTTTCTACCTCAACACACATTGTCCCTGTCCAACCCTGTGAGATAAGGCAAGGACTCTTCTATAGTTAGCTTATATCCCCTCACTCTACAGTTGCCAGGGCAGAGCTATATACAGTGTTTCACTCAGCCCCAAGGGAAGAATCTGTGAGGGTGTGAGCGTGTTAGTTCCCACCTCCATCCCGACTCTCTCCATCATAGGAGAATCAGTCATCCATTAGACTTGAGTTTCCCCCGATTCCATTTCCTATGGACAGTTTTGCAGCAGCCTTTCCTGACTATCACCTGCCCTTCCTGAGCATGGCAACATTTTCAACTCCACACAGCAACCAGGCGCAACTTGCCCATGCTCCCTTCTGCAGCTCTTAACTCCTTGCATTTCTGACCTCACCTCAAATCATTAGTGTCTGTGATACAAAACCCAGATACAGCCATGGCCTGTGGTTGCCTGAAACCTGGTAGTTTTACACCTCTTTTGCCAGTCACAGGCCACACACAGCCTCCTCTATCATCCTGGCTTTGAGATTTACCTACTCCTCTCTTCATATTTCTACCAGAACTTTTCTCCCCTTACCCACACACAACTGTCTGGCTTCTCATTCAAAGAGGCCAGTGCTAGACATGACACCAGATGACAGGGTCTGTGGTGAATCCTCACTCCAAGCTGACTGTTGGGGGCTGGCAGTAGTAGTCCTCTTAAACTCTACATGCTAGCAGTGAGGGTGGACTTCTGGCTCAGGAAGAGAGAACATCAGGGCTCAAACCTCCTCCTCTTCTTACATAGCCCAGTTCTCCACAAGCCTAGAGCCCCCTGAAAATTTTCCTAGGGTCTAACTTTAGTCCACATTGCTTCATTGTAAACTCATTCCCTCCCTAAAACCACCTGGATATGTGTTTTGGTACCTACATATGCCTCTTCCTGTTTTTAACCACTTCACTGTGGCTTTCTTCAAATCCTTTACCACCTCCAAGCCACTCTGGATCTGGCTGGGGTCTACAATCTTCCCACAGCTTCCTGCCTCAGCACACGACCAATGCTCTCAGTCTACACACCCTACATGGTCTCTCCAGTACTCTTTCTACTCCCATCTAGTGCCCTGCTGCCCCCCAAGTCTGTAAGACAACCCTCCTTGCCATCTTTAACTTCCCAAAATGCACCCTGCTCCCTCCTGCTGGAGAAACTTTGGCCTGCACTTTGCCTAGGTCACCCTAGGCCTTCAGGTCTCAGCTCAAATGCCCAGTCCTCAGCAACAACTGCTCTAACTCTCCAGAACAGATCTTGCAATCCCTGTCCCAATTATGCCCTCACAGCACAGTCCTGTTTAGTTTATTTGCTATGAGGTCAGAGATCCACACTTTTTTCTTTGCTCTGCACTTTATCCTCAGAATCAGACACAGGGCTGTCTAAAGTACCTGAAGGACTATATAAATCAGTGAAATTGAGGCTGTATGGCCTTGTAAGTTTTCTGTTTCTGCTTCCATTGTCAACCCCAGAACAAGTATCTATCTCTATGGACACCTGGGTCCACCTACTTACTCATTCCAGGCCCAACTCTCAAGTCTGGCGGTTCTACTGAGTATTTCGGATTTATTTTCATATCCACACGTCATGCAAACAAGGCTTCCCTCTCTAAGCATGTTTCTATAGAGAACCTTCTCACTGCTCAATAATTACTATTAAGTTAATATTTATAGAGAGCCATCTTCATTATGAGGATACTATTTTTTTTCCCATTTAGCATCACTACAGAACAGAAAACAGATATTCACATAAACGCCACAGCATTTGGACAGGGATTTGCTCCCAGGCCACATGGCTGTGTATAACTGAAAAACCAGTAACATACTCAAGCCCAAGTTCTGCAAAAACCACACAGAAATAAGCCTCCAAGCCATCCGGACATAGGCGAAGCCCCGCCCCTCGCGGCGCACGCGCGTACCCACGCGGACCGGCTTTGCTGCGTCACTCCCCACCCGCGAGGAGTCCCACCCCCGCGGGTCCCACCAATCCTCGAGCCCCGCCCCGCCCCCTAGGCTGGAGGGCGGGCGGAAGGACGTTCGCTAGAGGCCCGGGCTGGGAGCAGTCCCAAAGCAGTGCCTCCGCCCTTTAACAAGTCAGACGGCGGTTACCCCAGGGCTGTGACCCCGCAGTCGAGGCCAGGGGAGGGGTGGCGCCCCGCAGGTGGCTCCCAGCCCGGCTCTCAAGCTTCCCGAGTGCGGCGATAGGGAGACCCCAAAGGTTCCTGCGTCCCCGACCCGCGCAGGCTGAGAGCCCTAAGCCCCTCCCATTCACCAACGGCTCGGTTCCGACTAAGTCTCTGCGGCAGCCGAGCGTGGCCGCCCGCCCCACCCCCACAGCCTCCCTCTCGGCACGCGGAACCTTCGGCCGGGTTTCCAGGGAAACCGAAACTCGGGAGTCATGGCAACAGTCTTATCTGGCGGGCGCCCCCCACCCTGTACTGCAGAGGGGAATCAATGCCCAAAGGAAGGGGGCACACGGCCAAGAGGGCTCCTTGAAAAGGGCTTTAAAAAACCCAGCCGGAAGGAGAACACAATTTTTAAAGGTCCGGTGACCCCGGGGCTGTTTGTCACCCAGTCAGATGGCCGCATTTCCCCAACCCCTAAGTTTAACCCCCAAACTCAAGTCGTGGCACTTCAATGCGCTCACTGAAAGGGTCTTAATCCTGAGATGAACGTGGGGTCTTCAACCGCAAGCCTCCTTGTGGAAGGAGCCATGCGCAAGGCCGCCCCCTCACACACACAAGTGAGAGAGACTCAGGCCAAATCCGGTTTCCGCCCCTACACTAAAAGCTGGTGGAAGCGCTCTCGCGGTGCACTAATAGCATCAGGCAGAAAAGCGGGGCTGGGTATCGGGTTTGACGCGGAGCTGCGGGGCCCTGCTGAAGGCGGGGCTCCGCGGGGCCCTACGGCGGGGGAAGGGAAGAACGGGAAAAGAAAGGAGCGCCCCCGCTGCCCTTCCTGCGCAGGCGTCCTCTAGTCCTCTCCCGGGCGGGGAGCCCCGCTGACGTCAGCCGGCCAGGCCATGTGCTCAGCGCCCGCGTGGACGCAGGCGGGGCAGCCAGCCGATGGAGGGCGGGCGGGCGGGGCTGCGACGAGGGGTGGAGGGCAGCGGGAGTGGGGAGGAAGCTGGCGCTGCCTGCCTCTTCTTGGCGGGGCTTCCCTCCCCCATACCTGGATGTACCGCAGTGCCGTCGCAGCACGCTCAAATTCGATGTCTTCTTGTCGTCCACGTTGGGGATGTTTCGCTTCAGGGTCTCAAAGCATTCCTTCAAATGGGCCCTCCTGGGGAGAGGAGGGGGAGCAGCGCAGGTCAGCCAGCACCAGGGGGGCGGGGAAAGGGTGAGGAAGGGGAGGGAAGGGCCCAAGAGAGCTTGGGGGACCAAGGGTGGGGCCAGAGTCACACACGCACGCACACACACCTGTTTTTCTCCAATTTGTTGTGGACTTCTCTGGTTCCGATCCTGTAACCCAGACAGACAAGAGGCTCAGGGAGGAGGGCCTGATTAGGCGGCCTTCCTGCCCCCTGCCCTCACCCCCCAAATGCCACAGGTTTTTTGTTCCCGACTTTCTCTATAAAAGCTGCAATGGGAGATGTTTGCCCTGTGCCCTGGTGCATTCACCCCCTGGAGGGCACAAATATGCTCACAATTCACAACCCCTTTAATCCTCCATGCTACTTCTCCACCTCTGGAGGAGACAGAGGGGCTCCTGAGACTCAGAAAATAGCCATAAATCCCACAACCCTCACCCAAGGCGTATAATCCAACATTGCCCAAAAGACATGTAAATGGTATCAGCCCCAACCTTGGGGGTCAGAGAACACAGAAGCCTGAGAATAGACTACCAGAGTGAAGATGGGCACGGGCACAGTGAGAATGTGTCCAAATACAGGAGGGCACCTCTAGTTTGGAGAGGTAGGGAGGGCGTGCCTTGGGGGGATACTTTCTCTTGCACACACAGCCTAGGGGGTGGGCAGTTCTCTCCACCCCACCGCCCCAC
This sequence comes from Eonycteris spelaea, assembly GCA_003508835.1. NCBI lineage: Eukaryota > Metazoa > Chordata > Mammalia > Chiroptera > Pteropodidae > Eonycteris > Eonycteris spelaea. Next base: position 3,201,204 of record PUFA01000181.1, read on the forward strand.
TCTGCACACCTCACTCACCCCCCAGGCCTCTTCTTCTGTTCGCTGGATTTGACTTCTTCAGCTGGAGCCAACTTCAGGGTCCCAAGAGTGGGTGGGGGTGGCTGCTGGGGGGCCAGCTGGGGCTGCACTCCAGGGTGTGGTGCTATGGTCAGGATGGGTGTGGGGAGGGGCTGCAAAGGCTTGGGGCTGCCAGTAGGTGGAAGGGTGGTCTTGGAGTCTGGCAGTAGGGGAGCAGGGTTGGGCACCTGTGGCCTGGTGGGCAGGGAAGCAGGCTCCTTAATGCTGAGTCCAGGGGTACTAACCAGGGCTGGCTGGCGAGGCGCCAGGGGCAGAGACTGGGCTGCAGGGGGCAGTGGTGGCGGTGGGGGCAGAGGCTGAGGGGAGTTGGTCACACTGGAATAGGAATGACAGTCAGTGGGGTGGGAGTGGCAAGTGGGGGTGGGGGTGCAGGTGGGGGTGCTGGGGGCGACAGAGGCAGAGGCGGTGCATCAGTTCGGGTTCCTCCACAGGCGGGGCATGGGCCAGCCTAGCCAGGCTGCTGGCCTTCTTCTGTTCCTGCTCCCGCTCCCGCTCCAAGCGAAGCCGCTCCTGCTCCTCTAAGCAGAGAGAATACAAGGGGCATCTCAGCAGGGCCAGCAGTCCTGGACCTTAGCTTCACCTGTCCTCCAAGTGTGTAACTCACCCTCTGAACTTGTCCCAGTCAATTTTTTTTTGAATTTATTATTTATGCCTTTAGCACGTGGTCTACCTAGGTGGTCTCCCATCCAAGTACTAACCAGGCCCAACCCTGCTTAGCTTCCAAGACGGGACATCGGGCTTGTTCAGGGTGGCATGGCCATAGACCATGGACCGTAGCTCCACTAGGACGCGAACCCAGGACCTTCTGTGTGTAAAGCAGACATGCTAACCGCTACACTAGGAACCACGTCCTCAGTCAGTGTTTAATGACACCTCTGCTCAGCCTGAGAGGTCACAAATACCCATCCATATCAAGCCAGGCATGGGGCTAAGTGCTAGGGGCACAGCAGTGAACAAATGAAACACCCAGTCCTTGCCTTTGGTGAGCTCACATCCTGGGGGTGAGGGGAGGGACAAGTAACAGGAACAGGTAGGGGGAAGAGGGGCCTTAGGCAGAGCAGAAACTGTCAAGAGAGGGTGCTGGTAAGGCCTGGCAACCTGATGTTTGAGGGGTTAAGTGGCTGATGAGCAGGAAGGGTCAGGAACAAGAGTGATAGGTGAGGTGGGCAGAAGCCAGTCACAAAAGACCTCACAGGCCACCAAAGGAGAATGAAGGGGGCAGGGGCAGACAGATCATAGATTCTGGGCAAGACCTTCAACAGTATTTACCAAGTACCTTCTAGAAGGCAGGCAGTACCTTCATTTCACAGATGAGCTAAATGAGCTCAGAGAGGCAAAGTGATTTTTTGACGGTCACACAGCAAGTCACGGGTAAAATGGGCTAGACCCAGCTAGGTCTCTTGACATCTGGTGGATGCCCGTACTTGCTGTGCCAACCTATGCTCACTAGGTATCTACACACACACACATACACCTGGGTCTTAACAAGAGCACCCCACCACAGGCAGGGCAAGGACATCACCTTCAGCTCACACATAAGGAAACTAGGCCCAGGAGTCAGGGCTCCCAGTCTAGGTCCCAAAGCCTGTGGTTACCTCAGGGACCATACAAAATACTTAGTCCTTCTCTGCCCTGTCATGCTAAAACTCATTTTCCCTAAATCCTCCCTGTCCTTCCACCACCCCCAGCAGCACCAACTAGAAAGGTAAGAGGCAGGCAGAAAGGAAAGCCTGGCTGTTAAATAGCGATTGAACAGGGCAATGAGCTTAGCCAACTTTGTACCACCAGTCCGGCATCTCTGCTGAAAGCCCTGCAGGAAGGGGAGAGGGCCCCTTCTGCTCCAGGGGTCCTACTGCATCTCCACCCTGCCCTATTTAGGGGCCCCACCATTCTGGTTCCCTGACTACAGGGCTGAGCCAGGGCCCTGGGGAGCAGCTGCAGCCCCCAGGCCAAGAAGCAGGCTGGTCAACCAGCCCTCCCTCTTGCCCTGGATTCACCACACTGCTGACTAACCCAGCTGAGAGCACTGGTCTGCAGACACGCCCCAAACACGCCACCCCACAAAGGGTGGAGCTGAGGGATGAGGTTAGCTAAGTGCCCCCTCTCAGCAGGATGGCATCAATCCCCTACACATCTGTCTAGCTCTGGGGTCCCCAAAACCCTGAGGCCTCAGGACCCTTTGGTCAATCAACAACCTGAGTGAGCCAGGCCTGCTCTGAGCCCCTCCCTCCCACACAGAAGAGGCAAAGGAGGAAGTAGATGGGGATGTACTCTGAGGGGAAGCACTCAGTGGTTTCCCAGCAGCCAGAGTTCAAGGGCTGGACAGGTCAGCACAGGCCTCTTCCGTATCTCCCCTGCCTGGCCAGGCCAGAGCAGGTTTCTACTCCAGTGAAAGGAGGCCTTGCTCTCCCAGGCCTTTTCAGCCAGCACTGACTGATGTCACAGCCCTGTAGAAAACCAGCTCTCTCTGTTCCAACTTCCCAAAGACCACACTGGGAAGAAGCCTGCTGTTCCAGCTACACAGCCCTTCTCAAGCCCAGCCTGGAATATCCCTAATCCAGTTCCCTGTTCAACCTCCTTACCTGCATCTACCTCATTCCCAAGACAAGGCTCTGGAGCTCAGGGCCAAACACAACCCCCACCTCCATTCCTTTAAGCCAGGACCCAACTTTCATTGGTCTTGGGGCAAGTGTTCCACTCTCCCATAAACAGGGAGACAGACAGGGCCCCAAGCTCCAAGGATAGGTACCCTGGGAACTCAGATTGAAGGCAGACCTCATATTCTGCTTACTTTAAAGCAATTCCAAAGCTCATCCAGGAAATGGCATTCTCACCTACCCTCTCTCTTCCAGAGCCAGGCAGGTATGCCTCACAGGTGCCAGGAAAGGCCCAGGTGAATAGCCAAACTATCACACCTGGATCAGCATGAAAAAGCTTAACTGGTGGTGAAAAATGGGAGGTGGCCCAAGCCACATCCAGCCCATCAAAGCTTCCTGTATCCTCCCAGCCAGCTGACTCAATTTTCACCCAGCATGCACTGCAGAGAGGGAGACAGTGGGAGAAGCAAGCAGGCAGTCCCTTGAGGCCTCCCTCAGGAGCATATGGGTGTAGGCTCTGCACACCCTCTTTCATTCCTACATATGCACATACAAACTCTGTGACCAGAGGCTGTCCCCATCATAAGAATTTAGCATAACCCCCTGGGGTAATCCAGGGTCCACTGTGGAGAGTATGGGCATTAGGCTCCCTTTAACCAGCTCTCACCACTGTGGCCCAGGGGCTTGGCAGACACAGGGTTGGGGCCTGAGGAATCCACACCTGGTGATCCCAAATATTCAGGGTCATTCTCCCTTTCTGCATGCTAACAGGTAGGAGAGAGACTCATTTGAGCCACCTCCATGAATACTGGAAATGACCAGGCCCTTCTGCTAACCACCAGGATGGCCTTGTCCTTCCCTCTCTGAGTGCTCCCAAGCTCATTCTTGTGCGCGCGCGTACACACAAACACACATCCTCAGGTTCATCATGCGAGGAAACTGCCTGCTCTAGGTCAGGAAAATGACCCTTGAGGTTAAACAGGGGCATGCACAAGAGGCTCCTGGTTCAGCGCTGATCAGGTACATGCCCTGGGACAGTATTTCTGGTTAGCGGTTCATGCACCAACCTCCTTTTCTTCCATTCATCCCATCCCCAGTAAGGACAGAACCTCAAGAAGGAGAAAAGAATTCTGAAGATTAAACTGTTGTAGCCAGGTCTAGCCATCCGTTTTTGGTGTAGATTTGGCTTTCCAGCCTCCACCCATCCCCTAAGGCCCCTGTCCCACCAACAAGAAGCTGTGACTGGAGGAGGCAGCAGAAATCTGCAACTTCTTAGGAGAGAACCATGCCCAGATTCCTTCAACATGTTGTACACATCATCCCTGTCCTTCTGGGTTGGGTGTGGACTGACAATTTGGAAAGGGCAGGAAAGGTAACATTGGGGATCTCTCCCCTTCCCCATATGGCCAACAAGCTTGCAGGTAAAGTGAAGATGAAGTGAGCGATTCCTTGGGACTAGGTCAGGGTTAATCCTGTTTACCTCTAGCACAGCACCTGGTACATAGTAGGGACACAATAGGTTATTCTCTAATTGCATTGTGTTGATAGTGGTAGATGACTCAGTCTCTCCAAATCTTGTGCACAACACCTCCCCTCACACGCAGGACACTGTCACCACCAACACTGTCCACCGCCAGAGGCTGCGCTGGACCCCAAAGACAAGGGAAGAAGGTCGCGTGAGCTGATGTCCCAACCCATCAGTTCCGCAAAACTCAAGCATCTCGGTCTCACTTATCTCGAGTGACTTTTGACCTTGAGAGGCCGGTCGACCCGACTAGGCCCGCAATCCCAGCGCCCGCCCTCCTCCCCGGTCCGCTGCCACGCCACCCCCGCCCCCCACCCTCGCCGCGGCGGCACACGCTACAGGCGCGCGCGCGCGCGCGCGCAAACACACACACACACACACACACACACACACACACACACACACAACACACACTACTACCTCCTGCATGACTCATCATTGAAGCAACAATAGGCAGAGAAAGGAAAGGAGGGCGAAGTATAATCACCACCACAACCAACCCGGCTGAAGGGTTGGGAGGGGGAGGGTTGGGGAGAACAGGAGTCCCCAGATACTGCACAAGCACCGACGGATTCAGGGCTGAGGCCCTGGCTACAGAAAACGGAGGTCTTTCCCCTCCAGCTCCTATTTCTGCAGCAAGCTGAAGCTGGGGACCATCAACAAGGGCGCATGGGGAGAGGGGTCATCTGAAATCTTCGTCTCCTCCCTTTCGAGGGAGTGCCAAAGACTGTCCCTTCTCAGCCCGGCTCATTCCACAATGTGGCCAGGGATGGTGCCAGGAGGTCCTAGAGAAAATGTTTTGGGCTAAGTGGGAATGTGAGCTCTAAATGTCCTGTCGCTGTGCGGTTCTGAGGGTTTCCCTCGCCCCAGGATCAAAACCTGGAGGTTGGGGTGAAAAGTGACAGGCGAGCTCGGCTCCTCCTTCGTAGGGTAAAGGCTCACCCCAATAGATGCCCAGCGCCCAGTGCCAGAACCCAACCCGGCGCAAGGCCCCCGGCCAGCCCCGCCCATGCCCCGCCTCCGGCCGAGAGCGAGGCAGAGAGGAGGGCCGGGCCGCGCGGTCCCCAGCGGGAGTGTCCCCCGTGCACGTGGTCGGGGGCGGGACCCGTCCACGTCACTACCCAGTGTAACCAACGGGCTTGGAACGCAGGCACACGCAACATTCCAGCCGAGAGCGGGTTTGGAACGCGCAGACACGCCACATTCCACACCGGCTAAAGTGGGGCGCAGGAAGGGGGGCCCCAGAACTGCCCCCAGCGACCTGTGGGTCGTATCTCAAACATCCAATCAGCCTAGCTTTCACCCAAACCCCTGACGCGCGACCCAGCCCAAGCTCTGGGAGGCGGGGTCAGGCGGGGCTGGCCAGGATCATAAGACACGCGATGTCATTTCATTCTGCAAAGGCCGCCTCCGCCCCAAGCGGCGCGTAGATCTGCCGGGAGCGCCCCCCCTCCCGCACCCTCCCCACAGGGCCAGGGAAGACAGGAGCTGCTCCGCGTAGAGTAATTCCTACCCCCCTCCGTTACACACACGCCCACTCTTATGCACTCTACACTCGCCCGTCCGTACATCATCCGCTCTCCTCGAGGTTCCCATCACACATCGCCTGTGCACACACGCACGCACACGCGGGTCTGCCACCCCCACGCAACACCATTGATCACCACCCACCCCCCGCTCACACATCCCCAGCGCTACGGAGGGCGCCGATGGCCCACGGGAAAACAGCCCCCCCACGAACGGTGCACAAGGGGTGGCAGGCAGCTGGGGTGGCGCCCACAGGAACCAGGTCTCTCGCTGCATGTTAATGAATTCAGTAATTAATTTCACTGTCCACAACACTCCTCCCGAGTGGCGGCTCTTGCGCGGCGCCTTGCGCTGTCCCGCTTCGCGGGCCGCCAGGGACGGGATCCTGCCTGTGGTTTCGGCGTGGGTTTGGGGACCGGGGTCGCTCGCCTCCCCATCCCCTGTGCCCCTGGGGCCCAGCCCGGCCGCTCACCACGTGCTCTCTGTTGTTGCTGCGCTTGCCATTCCAGGAAGCGGGCCGCCTCCAGTAGCGTCTCTATGCTCATCGCGTCGAGAGCTGCCGGGGGCGCGCCTGGGCCGAGACTGCGGCCCGCGAGCCGGGCACAGGTCAGGCTGGCGGGCAGGCAGGAGGGAGGGGTCACCTCCGGGGGACGACAGGGCTGGGCAGCGCAGCGCACTCCACAGGGAAGAACGGGAAAGCACTGGGAGAAAAATCAATGTCTCCCAAAATATTTGCGAAATATAATTTGCAAATTTTTAAAAATTTGATGCAAAAAAAAAAAAAAAGGCGGCACTGCCTCCCTCCTTCTCCTCCCTCTCTTCTTCTCTTCTAATGCCTCCCGCCCCGCGGCCCCCGGGAGTCCCGCCGACAAGAAAAGGCTTTGCAACAAGATGGCGAGGAGGCACCGACACACACAACAAGGGAAGGAGCCGCGCTGCCCCCGGCCGCCGCCCCCGCTACTACACCGGGGCCGCAGCCAAAGCCCGGACCGGAGCCCCCACCCGCAGGGCCGCGGCGTCTCACGGAAGGAGGGGCGGGGCCTCAAGCAATCTGGTCCCGCCCACCATAGACGGCGCGCGCACACGTGGCCTGGGTGGGGGGTGGGAAAAGCTCCAGCCCGGTTCGCGCCCTGCATTTCCGCTTTCCCGCCTTACTCCGCCCTGATCTAGCCACAGGTTGAGCTAGGGCTGCACGTTTGGGTCATTCACAACGAAATTTGTCCTGCTGCAGGGAAGGAAGGGTGGAAAATTTAAGAGTGCAAATAAGGATATTCCGGGTCAGGAAAACAGTATTATAGAGATTGGCGTAATCCCTAGGTCTCCGTTCCCTACCCACACGTGACCTAATTCCTGCAACTACCCGGCTGTCGCAATTCCCCCGGGATCCGCCTCTGGGCGGGGCTGACAGCGTGAGGCTGCCAGAAAACTGGCGAAGGGAGCGGAGTGGTGATCCGATTCCGCGTTTTGCCTCCCTTCCTCCCCCCGCAGTGCGTTCGCATCCTATTAGGCTACGTCACCCGGCCGCGGGCCAATGGGCGGGCAGGACAACACGGCATGGAGCAGCTCCACATGGACACCCCGCACCGCCAGCCTTCTGTTTAAAGGGCCAGTGTCTATCAGGGTCAAATTCGCGGGTGCGGATGAGGCCACTTTAGGAACGGAGGGTGGGACGCCGAGAGGGAAATCCTGCAGTTGTACCCAGGCTTATCTTTGACTTTTCACCCCTCCTCTTTTAAACTCAGGTCTTTCCTGCCCCTAAACACTTGTTTTGTCCACTCACGTCTGATGTGGGTGGAGATTCCACTGCGCCACCCCAGAGGCTACCTTTTACTCCGGGGCCGAAGCCCCGGCCGGGGCGGGAGCGGTTTAGGCGAGGTGTCTACAGCTTAGACCAAAGGGGCGTGGTCCAAGTCGGGAACAACAGCGTGGAGAGCGGAAGCCCAGCCCTCCCCTTGGCATGGAAAAAGAGGCCCCGGGTGGTGAGCGGGGCCCGGGCCTCTCTGCTGGCCTCCACTGCGGCTCCCTGCGAGGGCGGGACCCCCGGCTGGCGGTCTTTACCGCTGGTTCTTGCAGTAGTGTTTGGGAGCCCCTGGGGGTACGATCGGAAAGTTAGACCTTGAGGTCAGCTTGCCCAAACCCCCACATTCTGCAGATACGGAAACTGAGGCCAAAGACGAGAAAGGATTTTTCTAAGATCACTCAATATTCCATTTGGTCCTCCCTGGTAGGGGATCCACCTGGCGACTTTTTTGAAGGCAGTCATAGGACAAAAACCCCAATTAGAAAAGTGTTCTGGAGGAATATCAAATTGCTTGCACGGGAAAGGGTCAGACCACTTACCCTGTGATTGGGACCACCAAAATCTTTTTTACCTGAAATCCGCTGTTATGCTTTGGTGGAGGACACAGAAACCCCACTGATACAGTCGGTAGTGACAAGCACTGGCCGGCTGAAGGCACATTTGGGGCACCATGGAGGACGTCCAGCTCTGCTGTCTCAATGCCACCAGGCCTGAGGGCCCTCGGTCCTGGCCCCAGATTCCTGTCTTTGCTAACCAGTATATTGGGACAATGCCATTTGGGTCAGGACCCCACAGCATGGGCTTCGTCATCATACAAAGCCAGAAAGCAAACCTTTTTGAGAAACAGCTCAGTGGCAGACCACCCTGCCAATCCATCTCATCCTATTCCCACTGCACCCTAAAGGGGTACATTCTTATTTGGGGGACTAGAAGAAAGCTAGATGCATTGAAAGCTGGTACAAGTAGATACATACTCCTTTCCTTACCCTTGAGGGTACGGTGCATCCTAGGGAAAGAAAATCTGTACAGATTCTGGAAATTAAGAACCTAGTGAACAAGAGGAAGGGAGTGGTTTGCCAGCACCAGTCTTCAGAGGGCTCTGACCTTTGCACATTTAATGCCCTGGCATCTGGAACTGAGCATGGAGAGGCCATTATACAAATGCCTGGGTGTCAGTGCTTATGATAAAACTGGAAAGCTGCAGGGGATTAGGGCACACAGCCCAGTTCTCTGTGGGATGGATGAATGCCCTTTTCCTGTGAGGGCTAGATCTGTGCTGGTCCTGACACTGCTTCCTTTAAGGTGTCTGCCATCTGCTACCTGTGTGGTTGGGCGTGGCCCATTACACAACCAAAGAAAATAGGAAGTTTAAAGGCAATATATAGGTGGGTGTGGCAGGGGGTGAGGGTGACCATATATTAGAGGCCTGAAATGTTGAGCACGCTCTCATTTTGTTTGGGTCAGCACTGTACCATTCTGCCAATGGCCCAGCATACTCTGAGAGCTACATCCAGCCATACCCTACTGCTCTCAAGTAATCATGACACTCATACAGATCTTGAAGTCTCTTCTAGAGGCTGGAGTACCATTTTTCTGACTCTTCTCAGGGACCAGCTCTATCACATTAAGAAGGCACCACTCTGAAAAGCAATATTCTCAAGACACCTTTTCCTTCAGAAGTGGGAAAGCAGGAGATAAAAGTAGGGGTGAGCACAGATTCAAATGCCAGTTTCTCCCTTGTCCCCAATACCCCATCTGCTCCAGAGCTTAGTGGAGATGCTTGCTATTTAAAACAAACAGCCTTACTGGCTTCACATGATCATCTGTTTATTTGGGTCATGTGGGGACAGCAGCCAGGGGATGTTAGGCAAACGGGTTTAGAAAGAAGGCTTTTTCTAGGCTGTTATTGCCTACAGAAGACTGAAAATGATCAAACAATTTTTTTGTCATCAGGATTTCCCCAGTTGGGAAATGGACAGTGGGGAATGGACAGAGATCTCTCTATGAAGCAGATGAGTGGGGAATAAAAAAGGAGGGGAATGAATGGAAGTGCTGCTCTATATTTTAGCCCCAGTTTCCTGTTCCAAGTTGTTTTAAAGTTTGTTTATGGATTCTAGGTTCTTAGTACCTTTGGAGCAGGAGGAGACCTGGGCCACCCATCATTGTGTGCTTTCTCATGAGATTTCTACTTTCAGTCTTCCTCAAGTTTCGTGAAAGTTTTGTGGAGCCCAATGCCCAGTTCAAATCTCTCAATTTTTTAATATGCTGAGCTAGAGGCATGCCTTAATGAGACTGTCTTCCATCCCCCTACTGTTTACCCTCAACAAAGCTCAACATATATACACAACTTCAAGAGCTTTGAAAATCAGTTCCTTAACCCCTAAAAGCAAAAGTAATGAGACAGGAGAAAGGTGTGAAGCCAAAAGTACAGTTCTCCACACTAGATCCCAGAAGATGTCCTAACCTTCAGGTTTGACTTCTCAAATTTTGCAAGTGGTTTTAGGGAGCTTTTCACCTATCTAATTGAAACAAGATGAGAGGGAGAAAGTCAGCTGTAAAGTGAAGAAGGAATAGAAGACTAGTATACCCAGAGACACAGCAGACGACATTCATTTAACAAATATTTACTGTGTGCCGAACATGTGCCAGTCACTGGGCTAGGTATCCTTGTAGCCAAGGCCAGGTGACCTTTGGTAAGTCAGACTGGGATAAAAGGTCACAGAGCAGAACTCAACTCCATGTAATACCTGGAAAAGATTAGCTTTGCTCTCTACCATCATGCTGGATGTAGCACAAGAGATCATATGACTCAAAGACCCATAATTGTACTGAGGTATTCATTTTAGGTTAGGTTCTCAGATAATCATACTTTTCTAAAGAAGTATAAGAAAAAATTAAGAGGATTTAAGGCTGTGTTAACCAACTGAACCTGAATCCTGATAAGCTCACTCTGAACAATGAGCAGGATTTTGAATTACTGTGACAGAGGTATATCCTATAGGGTACTCATTCAATCATCTGTGAAGTGGGCTCTTCAGAGCTGGAAGTTTCCACTGAAGTCTTCAACTACCTTCCTCCATGCCCCGTGAATTGTCAAAGGACTTCTGAAACTACAAAACAGGTACAATCAAGTCCCACCTTCCCATTCATGTATTTTCTCTCTTCACAGCCTCACACGAGGTCACAGCTGGAAGAGTTGAGATCACTTAGTCCAGCCTCCCAAGAGATGTCTTATCCAACATCACAAAGCTGCTTAGTGTCAACTGGGATAAGTGGCCTGGTTCTCCTTTCTGTGAAACAGCCCAGCTGAGGAAGTGAGTCTAGAGTCCTTGAAGACCTCACAAAAATGGGTGATGATAGGGCGATAACTTCTCCTTTCCTGGCTACAGGAATACTCTTTAACTTTTGCTTAGTGGTATTTAATAAACAAGCTTAGCAGATGAGTGAGAAGGCAAAGAAAGAGAATCAGACTTAGAATCCAGGGACTCACCAACCTCAGAGGACACTGTACTGCCTGCCTTAGGCCACTCTGAGAAATTAAGAGCTGCTAACTGGGCCTGGGTAAAGAGCCATTCCTCAGGGGAACTCACGTCTGGCCTAAAAAGGTGACTGGGGAAAGGGGCAGATTTTTATCCAGGCAACCGCCCTGGGTGTGGACACTGAGTAATAAGGAAAGAAATGCAGTTCAAAAGCAAAAAGGGAGGAGCCACACACTCTGAGCTTTTCTGAGAAACCCAAGAGGCTAGCCACACTATGCAACTAAAGAGATAGGGGCTGTGGATGACTTAGGAAGGAGGAAGCTGATCAAAGGGGAAAGGCATAAGGGAAAGAAAGAGGATTTCAGTTAATACTCTGAAGAAAAAAAGAGATGGCTTTAGAGTAAATTAATTCAGGTCATGGGAGTGAGACTGGGCAAAGTTAATAGACAGAAGTGAAGTCTTGTGAGTCAAGAGCCAGCTGGATCAGTGGAGGTGGGGGGATGTTGATGATAGGAAAGACCCCTCCCAGGGCCAAGGGGCTGGAATGCAATCAGTGCCCCACAAAAAGGACTAAGGTCTACTGTCCTAGTAATCCAAGCTCATAGCTAAAAGCAAGGCTGTAGGAACAAGTCTTTAAAACCCAAGAGATCAGCTACTCTCTCGCTATAACAGAAGACTGACTATGTAACGCCAGAGCAGTGACCTGTCACTGGCTGGACTGCCTAGAACCAAACCTCAGCTCCACGACTACAACCAGATATTTTTTTTTACCAAGGCCCCAGGTCCCATTGGGAGAGTCTATACTGGGCAGTTCTGGAGATACTCCAGCACACTCCAGGAGCCACATACCAGCCCGTACCTCTCCTTCCACTTCCAGGCTAGGGTCTGGGATAGCATATAACCCTGTCCCCCAGCCCCCAGGCTGCTCAAGTCCCTGTTTCCATCACAGACACCTCAGATAGCAGTGCTAGAGCTTACCAGACATCTCTCTGATGAGTTATTCTGTGATAACACTGAACCATTCATTAAACACAATTACATCCTTAAACTCACATTATATACATTCAAGTGTTAAATGTAAACAATAGCAAAAAGAGCCATAATAAAATATAGGCAAACATTTTTCTGCTCTAAGGGTTGTAAAAGAGGTTCCTACCCATAAAGGCAAAGAAAATATAAAGAAGTGTGAATGATTTGATTACATAAACCCTCTAAAAGCTCTTTAACTGTAAAAAACAAAATAAAATCACCGTAAATAAAAGGAAAAGGTAAATGACAAAAGGGAGGGAAATATTGGCAAGATGTGCCCTTGCAATTCAATAACAAAAGAACATTTGAACAATTTAAAATTTATAAAACATTATATGAAATAACATATACAATATAAATATGTACAAAGTGTATGGAAATGTTTGATCTTGCCACTACCATAATAAAATTAAAACAATGAAAACATTCTCGCCTATCAATTAATAAAGGGTTTCAAAAATTAGCCTTCTCATGCTATCAAAGGTGTGGAAAAACAGGCACTTGTGAGATATAAACTAGCACAAACTTTTAAGTGAGCAAATTCCAATATATATAAAGAAATTTTAAGAGTCAAATCCTCTGCTTCAGTTATTCTTATATAAATTTATGCTAAAGTAGTAAGAAAGGATTTTCACTAAAGAATCATCTACAATAGTGAAAACCAAGAAACCTAAATTTCCAATAAGAATAATTGGTTTAGTGAAGTTAACACTCACAATATGGCATGTGAAGAAGACAGAGTTGTTAATAAACCAAAGTATTAGCAGTGGTTGTCTTTGGGCAATGTGATTACTGGTAATTTTTATTTTCACAAGTTTTCTGACACATAAGATGAATTTTATAATTAGAAAAAGGTTATCATATGTTGCAAAATGGAAAATATTATAAAACAGTAATGTATAGTATGGTTCCACATTTGCTGTTTAAAAATACATACACATATAAAAATAAGATAAAATGTAAAATAACTCAATTTGAATAGTGAAACTATAAATTTTCATCATTTTCTAAATTCCTTGTAATTAAAATGTATTGCTTTTGTAAAATGAAATTATGTTAAAGGAGAGAAAAAAGTTCCCCTGTGCTTTATCAGGAAGGGCTTCATAAATCTTGACCTCAACTAACTCAACCTGTTGCTGTGGATCTACCTCCCATTCTAGTCTTCTGAAAGTTTTCCCATTTTACCCCTGAAAGGTTTCATTACTGGCACCCCTCTGCCCCTCCCAAACCTATCTAAATCCGCTCTGATGCTTAGGTCTGAAGTTCCTCCGAAATGGTTCAGGTTACCCTTACAAGAGATGAGGAACAGCACTAAAGCTGTGGCACTAGGGATAGAGAAGTTGGGTTGGATTTGGGAGCAATTTCTAAGGTAGAAGGTTTTAATCCCTGGTGGACAGCTGAGTGAGTAGTGATCCAGAAGCAGGTAGACAATATATTGAGTTTGACACAGCCATGGTCCCAGGGGAGATGTCCAGTAGGTGATAAGGTACATGATGTGGGAAGTTCAGGAAAGGTCTAGATTTGGGCATGATAAATGCATTGGTGAGTAGTAGCTGAAGTCATGGGAGTGGATGCTGTCAGCCATAACAAGGCTCATAGTCAGGATCATTGGGATTTCTCCCTTTAGGAGGAGATGAGAACACTAAATAAAAGGGTGGGCAGCAATTAGACTTTAATGGCTAAAGTTAATAAGATTTAGGAAAGTGGAAACAATATTTAGACAAATCTACCACCTGACAGTAGAAGAGGTCACAAACTGATGGTCTACCAGGTTTTATACAATATTGATTTAGCTGTCAAGATTACAACTATGTAAATTTCTCACAAATCTGGATTTCTGGCTTCCTTCAAAAAATCAAAAGACCCAACAACACTGAGCACCTATTTTTGCATGGCAGTAACCAGAGGAATTGAATAAAGGCTACTTCCTTTTAAAGCATGAGTTCCATCCCTTCTTGCCTGGTCTCTGGTGAAGAAGAGGAAGTCCTATACTTCCCTTTGTGAATGAAAAAGTCATTAGAAGTACTCATCTAGAGGTCACTGAAATACAGGCAAGAGTTTGGTCCATAATGCCCACATCCAGAGGCAACAAATCTGAATTAAGATCCTGTCAGATCATCCTAGGAATATCATTTTCCTAGCCAATCTATGGGAGCAGGCCCTGCCCCTCGCCCACTGCCCCAGGCTCAACAGTGCTCTCCAGACAGCCTTCTCTTTTGGACAGCAGCGGCAGCACATTTCCCTAGGGGCTGACTGGTTGCAGAAGCCAGCCAAGTCCCCCAGCTGAGAATTTCCTGGCTCTGGTTTCTAGACTCTTGGACTTCACTCCCTCAATGGGTCCCCCAGATGGCAGGCAGCCTTTTTTCTCCAGATTTTGAGTTCATTCTCCCTACCTGGGGAAGATGACTTGCTGTTTTTCTGACAATTGCTACCTTCTCTGGCAAGATTAAAAAGCATAACAGTTTTGTGTTCTGCATGTGAAATATTTAGTGCTATTAAAATATAAAAAATAAAATCCTTCTTATGTTATTATACAATTAGGTATTGTCTAAGAATCATTACCTAATTATCAGTTATTTTACATTGATTCTGATCCAACGTGTGCTTGTACCCACCTTTTATTTTGTGGTTTCACTAACTACTTAATTATCTGCACTACAGCCAAATACAAAATTCTATGAAGATTTGGTAGCATAAATGAAGAACTCATTATAAGCAATTTCACTATTAAATCTTTCTCATTGATGATAGGCTAGAAAATAATATTGCCTTAAAGCGATAACTTGTGAAGCTGGGTAAGAGATGCTTTTTCTATCTTTCCAGTGTTACAAAAATTGAAGTCTCCTTCTCCAGAGGTGGGTCAAATGAGCCTGGAAGTCTATTTTCATCCTAAGTGTAGCACTTGTTTCAAATCTTGAGATTTGGTACAAGACCCCAGCCCTGGAACTCTAGACCTGAGTTCAAATCCCATTCTGTGACTTAACTGAATAATCTCAGGGCAAGTCACTTTAAGTGCTCTGAGTGCCCATTTTTTAAAGCTATCACACAGGGACAACACATCACTTTGCAGAGTTACTAAATGAGACAATTTATATAGAAGATGGTAAACCAATACTGGTTCCCTGTTCATCTCTTCAGTATCCAAAAGCTTGGGTTTAGCTCTTGGTCAAAAGTAGTAGTCTGTATCGACAATTACATACTTGAGGTCTCAGCCTTTTCACTTGAATTTATTGGTAGACTTTCTGATTAGAAATTGAGAAGTCAAAGAATAAGAAGAGATGAACAAGTTGAGAAGTTACTCTTTGTTAATGTACTCTTCCAGGTGTTTTAGTACTTCTGCCACTTAACTGGTGCTACAATTCCATGAAGCAAGAATTCCTCATCTTTTGTATGAGAAAGCCAAGGTTTAGTGAAATTGACCTACCCCGTAAGTGTAACTGGAACATAAATCCAGGTCTGATGACTGTGAAGTCTGTGCTCTTTCCTGTTTTCCATTCCTTTAGGGTGGTTGGAAAAGCATCTGAGACTTAAAAATCCTTTGACCTTTTTTTTTCTTTGCCCTCTTATGAACATAATATACAAGCCAATTCTGACAAGATCACCTGCACTTCCTGGTCCATTCCTTATCTCAGTTACCTGGCTTATAATAAGCAGCAGTGATCCTTCACTTCCCTGAGGAGAGCCCAGAGTCCCTGATGTTTTTGCTTGAGCTGAGATAGGCGGATAGACTATACCTCAAACGGTATTCAGAAGTGGCAAGGCCTTCACTCAGTCACAATATAGTCCCCCAGAGTAAAAGCACAGCCTCCAAAAGGCAGCATTAGCTGTTCCAACCAGCAATTAAAATAATAAACTGCTGTTTTAGTCATTGGGTGAGTCACAGCAGAGTATTTGAATGTCTTTACAGAACAGCTTGAGAACTCTTTCGTATGTATGTGAGCCCCATGTCGGGCTTTCTATTGCTGTCTTGGCATGAGAACCAAGAGACTTGTACTTGGGAGCATTAGAAAGGTTCAAGACCATCAATGCCCTGCTACAGGAGGCAGAAGCCAATTCATTCTACTAGTAAGCCTCTTCTGGGATGTACTGAGGTTACAGCCCATTCAGCAAACCTAATCTTCCAACTTCCAACTTTCCTAATAAAAAGGGTCCTTTTCCTAGGGGAACCTCCTGGATGGCTATAAAACTGCTGTACCTTTGAGACTTCCTACTCCCAGGGGGCTCCTTAGTTTTCCAAACTGGACCTTCTTATGTGCAGATCTGTTGGGTGGCCCACTTGTCACATCTGATCCTGTGCCATAAAAATAAAGGTGGATGGAACTTCTCCTTGAGCCCACACAGACCCCAGGGTTAGTACTATACATGTTCTACACAGGAACACCCCTTGTGTGAAAGAAAGCCCAGATAATCTATGTAATGTATGTAACACAGAACCAACTGTGCCAACTTTTGATGTAAACAACACATTATATGCATGCTAATCAGCCAGCCAGATAAACCCAAACTAGAATTAAAAGATGAACATTGAAAACAATTTTTTTTCTTAGAGCTCTCTAAGTTATTCTTCCTAGAACATAAGGCTTTTTAAAAGTTACTGTTTAAGATTACTAGACACCCTCCTCCAGTACCCCAATTAACTAGATAGCAATAAAAAGTTGGTCCACAGAACTGACCCAACCTGGATATACTTTAGAGTAGCAAGACAGATGGAAATAAAAGAAAAAATTGTCAACTGGGATCATAAAGAATCATTAAATGGTTGAAAGATTATGCTTGGATAAAAAGACCATAGGAGAATGGATTTGTTTTCTTCCTACTTTTATTTTTCAAATTTTATTTATGTGAAAATGTACTTATTTACATAAAAATATTTATCTGGATAGCAACCAGAAATTTCAAGAAAATACCAAGGACACAATTTTATCTATTCCTCAGCACAGTTAAGGCGCTTGATAAAAAGGGCCAAAGGTGCCCCCGTGTGGCCACAGAGGAAAATGCTGTGGTTTAAGTAGTATGGGAGGGGCTACTGCCTTCATTTAAGCGTCCTCGGGTTTTCCACACCTCGCAGTTTTATTACACGTCAGAGCTTAGAAGTTGGTGTGCTCACGTGGTAAGCTTTGATTTCTATCAAGAGAAGAGGTTTCATGGTTTAAAAAATATATAATAAAGTTTTAAGTAATCTACACAAACCCTTGAGATTAGCTGAAACTCTATTGTGGAGACTGCAACCCTGCTAGGACATGCGGCAATGCTCTGGTAAGCAAACAGTCAAGCAAGGACGTGGGGTGAGGGAACCCAACTGCTGGAAGCGAAGCAGATTCCAAAGAACAAAAGCAGCTTTAGTTCCCCTTGGAAAACAAGTTCAGCTTCTGTTTCCACTTCAGTTATCAGGAAATCAGAAGCCAATGCCAGGGACCAGAATAGAATTTAAGATAATACCACAAAGATTTAATTCCATACTAATCTATCAACATGAACTTGACCTCCAGACATTTAAAGCAAGCATCAGTCAACATTATGATACATGGGTTAATAACCTATTTCTTAAAAAAAAAAAATTCCCTTTCCCCTATACCAGAGGTATGTGCTATCACACATGACATAATTATAAAGTATATGCATAAGAATTTTTGAATGTCTTTTAAAAATGTTTTCAGTGTTCTCTCATTAGTTAGCAATAAACTATTCTCAGAGAAGGAAATGAAGACATTCAAATGCAAAGAAGGCACTCACAGCTCTATAGTGGAAGCTTCACTTGTCACATACTTTTCAAACTCTAAGAGCATTAACTTAAAACACCTTTTATAAAATCTCCTTTATGACACCAGGCCTTAAAGCGGGGGCACTGAAACAGAGACACATCTTTTGTGCCTCCAGTTACACAGCACATCCTGTGGGAATTTCTCTACTAGACTTAAACAAAGGCTGATACTGTGCCTAACATTTTGAACAGGCAAGGAGTGTAAATAAATACACTGCTGTTATAACATGGAAAAATACTTATGTTAAATAAAAAAAAACCCATAATATAAAACTGAATAGACAGCATGAATAAACCACTCAATCACACACCCCAATCTATAGACAGACGAGAAGAAAATACTAAATTACCCGTCGTGGTTGTATTCCAGAAGGTTGAGACTACGCGCGACTTTGTTGCTGTTTTCTCATTTCACTTTTCAAAATATTTAATGAGTACCTGCTACTCTTTTCTAATGAAACAAACAAGCAAACAATAAATACTTATTGACCACTTATCAAATGAATAGTTGCCACCTAACTCAATTATCCTAAATTCTATCAAGAAAGAAACTGTGTGTGGGTCTGAAACATGATTGAAACATGTTATCCGAGGTAAGTACAGCAGGACAGTGCGAGTGGGTACAGAAGGAAGAACTGGAGCAGAGGAATCTAAGGCTATGGGTTGAATCTTGGCTCTGTGTGACCCTAGGCATTGGTTTCCTCATCCTGTCAAATGAGAGGCTGGACTAGAATAGTAGTTCCTAATCCTCAATTGGTTACCGATCCTTCTAAGTCAGGGACCCTTCTTTCCAGAAAAAACAAAACAAAACAAAACCATGTATGCTCCCAGAGCTTTTGAAAACAACTCAGGATGTTTATGGATTCTCTAGTTCACTGACCAGGTTAAAAACACTGATTGGTTAATATGTTATTTTCTGCAGCTCTGTCTCCACTGCCACAGGGAGGTATAATACAGTCCTATTTTTGTTTCCTTTATCTTTGCTGAAGGCCTGATCTAGCTGCTGCCAAAATATGCCAAGGTCATCAGTATTCTGCCCTAACCAATAGCTACCTTTCAAAAGTGTGGCTAATTACTCGGCCTGCTTTCTTTGCAGATATCAAGGAGCTGGTATCATACTCCAAATTTTCAGTCTAAATAGAACCCTAGGCTGCTGGTATAAAATCAGGCTGTGAAAGTCAGCAGAGAGTAACTGAAATACCAAAAAAGACTCCTTTTCTAGAAACATTCCTGCTGAGCCCCAACATTCCAATTAGAAAAATGTTTTAAAAACATGATTATCCCCGCCTTGAGAATTCTCCTAAGCTAACAGGTAAGTACGCAGTGAGGGGATTACAAAAGAAGCCCAAAAAGCAATCTTGCTCCATTTCTTATTTCTATCATCATTTACTCATTGAAAGCCAAGAAAAATATTTCCCCCAATCCCAGGATTTAAACAGGATTTACAGTTTTCAATTCTGACCACTCTTATATTAAAAACAAGACAAAGCTCCACTTCAAATGTCATACACTAGTAAAACTGCTACAACACAGCACTTTCAACAGGTTGGAGGTAGGGGGATGGCTTCATTCTGTTGTGTCTCAGTCATATCTGGGAGTTCTGCTTACCTAATTGTTTCTGAAATAAGCAACATCCAAACAGACCTGAGTCAGGAATGTGATGTTTCCAGGCGCTCCCCACATCAGCCCTTCTGGCATCACTAAACTTTCTCTCTTTGACTCTCCCACCACCTATCAGCAGGCCAGATCTTTTCTCAAGACTGACAAAGGGGTAATTAATCACATGAACCTAGATAAAGTCTTTGTCTTCAAGGTGACTCTAGAAGAGGGTACACGGTCTATGTGCCCTGGTGTACTGTCTCCATTTGGGGGCTGAGAAAGTCACCTTTCCTCAAAAAGCAACTGTGAGTGACACAAAGCATGATGCTGTGTATAGTTCTGACCGAAACCAGATTCCAAAAATAATCCTTTGGGCCTCAGAGAAGCAGTCTAAAGCTAAGGTGACCACTTTATAAGTCAAGTTTAAAACCTTTGACTTTTCTGATGGCTTTTTGTTGACACTGATAACAATTCCTCTCCTGAACTACCATAGTACAATGCCCTGTAACTTAATAGGGGGGAGGTGTTTAAAAATGGATTGTTTCTGTTTTGAAAGTAATTCTTAATAACGCTACCAATAAGCCCATGGTGAAATTCCTCTTGCCACTTCCACAGGCCACTCCACAGCAAGCTACTTCATAGAACTTTCCCAACTGTGCAAGAAGTTTGGAGTTAACTAGCAACAAGCCTAAAAATTTGGTTCCGTATATAGGTACAAAGCTGGTTCATCAAATCCCTGTTCTGGCCCTCAACCCAGTGCATTTCAACTAAGGCATCATCTACCTCCTTCTTAACATTTATCAAACACTTGAACAAGTAATGTCCAGCCACTCCTTGAAGATGGTCCCCTTTTTCAGACACTGGGTTGCTGAACTGCTCGGAAGCCTCTCGGTCCTGGGCTCCATTGCTAGAGCTTTTACAACTTTCCAAAACCTCCACCTCTCCCTTTTCCTCACTCCTTTCATCCTCCATGGCTTCTGGGTTTTCTTTCTGGGAAAGCGAATCCCGGTTTGGGCCATGGCCCTCCACAGTCGCAGACTTGCCTTCCTGTAGAGCAGGCCCACACAGGGCACTCTCCTGGGGGCCCTGGGCCAAATCTGGGCTACTGCCACACTCTTTGGGAGTGAACTTTTTCTCTTCCAAGGCTTGGATGACATCCTCAGGAGCGCGGGGAACTTCTCTCAACTGTCTCACTCGTTCTCTTTTCTTTCTTCTTAAGTGAACCCAGGAGTTTTCTATGGCTGTTAGAAAAAGGCTAACTTCCTCCTTTCCACAGGGAACTCGTTTATGCTGGACCTATTTGAAGAAAAATCAGAATTTTATAGGAAATCACTCTTTCACTTTCAAAATTCCTTTGAAAAAGGATAAGAATAGAAAAAAAAAGATTATTTTAAGTACTTCTTCAATGGCTTAACCAGGTACCTTCAGATCAGTGAGAATTTTTTCAATCCATGTCGTCACAACTACTATGCCTTCCACTGTCTCAGAGCCCAAAGGCAATGCTTTAAGGGTTAATTCTTTCATCACGGACTCCAACACTACAAATGTAATGGGTTTCCTTGGCTTCTCTAATTTTCTTCGCTTACTTGGTGGTGACTAAAAGAAAAACAAAGCATGGAAGAGGGGAAAGTTATTCAAATAATTAAACTGCATGCATTATAATGAACTCAGCTAGGGAAATTTCCATGACTTCTGCTACCAATTAACTGCGCAGCACTAAAAACACAAAGACTTTTCTTTGCATGCTTATTTTTATAAAACAACCCCAGAAAATAGGTTTGTCATCTTCCCACTGTACAGAAGGAAAAATTAAGATACAGAGAGGCTATATAACCAGCTCAAGGTCACACAGCTAGTAACTACAAAGTTAAGACTTGAACACAAAACCCAGGTTCTTTCTGTCATACCATGCTTCCGGTGTTCTGGCTATCACTATGCAAGTCCTCTTTTATTAACCTGTTGTGCACCAAACAGGCTTGTTTAATTATTTCCTTCATGGCATCTCAAAGACTCTAGGGGCAATATCTTTTCTATAAAGAACTGCATAGCTTAAAATCATCAACTTGCAGCCTGAGTTTATACTTGCTGAGGCTTGAAAGAAAGTAGCTGGTGAGCCACAGCTTGTGAGATCACTTGCTAGGAATGACCAGGGTACTAGGGTAAAATGGGCAGAAGAAAGGACTGTTAAATCTTGCTTGTGAGAGCCAAGCTAGTGCCCACCTAAACACTACCTCTTAGCTGGGGAGATGAGAACACTGTATCTGAAAGCTGGTTCCATATAATTCAAGACTATCACTTTCTTTTTATTTCAAGCTTAGAAAGTGAATTATATTCTATCCACTAGAGGGACTCAAGTTCTGTTTTAAAAACCAAATGACACTGCTGTATTTAAAACTTCTTTACAAACTTACTAAAATTTTTAATGACTCTTAGCTAAGATCAGATATATTATGGACACTTTATTTTAAGAGACAGACTTGCACTTGTTGACAAAATTTATTAAAACTTTTAAAAAATTAAGATAGTTCTAAGGTCAGGGTCAAGATGACCAAGTAAGGATTATAAGGAGAAAGCTCAAAAAGAGAAATACCTAGTTAGCTTTGAAGATCTTTTCCTACAAAAAGAAGTCCCTGATATTTATGCTTGTTAACTCCAACTCTACCTGAAAACAGTGATGGAGCACGTGCAGACACAAAGTATGGTCCAATCACTGGGTGAGGCCTTATAAGACTAACCAGCAACCCCACACCCCATACATATATGACAAAATAGCCAGTTTATCCTCTGCTAGAAAACTTTTAGATAATATTTCTAAGAAACAATCTATATTTTCTCTTTATATCAGATATAAACTAATAAAAAAATAAAAATTAAAGAACATTAGAAAACAAGCTTAGATAAAAAGGACCAAAAAAAAAAAAAAAAAAGCTTGTGTGCATGAATAACAACCTGCTCTTGAGAAATGAATAGTAGACTCTAAGTCCTGATTCTGAACTTGTTCAATTGTTTCAGACAAGATGTGACAAATTCAAATTGACATTAAAACAATAGTTTTGCTATTTACTCAATTACCCAGCATAAGAAATTTAATTTCTACAAATCTAACTGAGAGCCTAACACTTGCAGACTAAGGAATTAAAAACGATTATTAAGCTGGGGAGAAAGATGGTGGTGCGTAGGAGAAAGAAAGATGGTGGCGCAAGAATCAGATTCCCCATTCTACTTCCCAACATCTAAGGCTGTTCCCATGGAGGGGTCACTGTAACAGGGCAATCCCTGACAGCTCTCCCAGTACTACAAATATGGTAAAAAGACAGTGCCTTATATCTCTTTTGACAGAGGTGCTAATCATCTGTGCTCACAAATTCCAACCAGCAAAGTGAAGATATTGCTGTGTTTCTCATTTGTCTTGCTAGAGCCAGCCTGAAATACTCTTTATACAAAAGTAAGAACAGACCCTTCATCATTTCTAGAACTTAAAGGAGAGAAATGCATCCTCACCAAAAGTAAGAAGAGTTCTATCAAGGATCCACTTTCCAAGTTCTGAAGGAGTCAGAAACAACAAAATAGACAATTTATTGCCCTGATCCAGAACTAAAATGAAAACTTGTCTCATATATGGTTCTTTTACCTTGCATCCTGGGACCAGTTTTCCATATAATTGACAAATCTGGATACATACATACACATAAATATTCTTAGAATTATTTGTTTTACTCTAATATAGAAACTAGGCACTCAAGAGACAGATAATAGATACTCTGAAAATTCTCAAAGTTTTTAAATGATTAAAGATTAACTTAAGCCTGGCTTATAATAATCATACCTCTCTCCCTCATATTTGTACTGAAAGTTCTTAGCAGGCAGGGCCAGATAAAATACAGGAGCAGGTCTTAAGAAATTAATCATTAAATTCAACTCCACAGGTTCCTGGTAGTAGGTAATTTTACCCCTGCCACAACGCTAGTAAGCAGAAGCTCTGCTTTTCCCCAAATGAGATGATCTTATTCTGCTAACATGCTTGTAATCTCAAACCACAAATGTTTTAAATGAAGAGTGCTACACTCAAATTGTCATAATCTAGTTTAGCAGGCAAGACAACATACATAATTCATCACTATAAAGTAAAACCAAAAAAATCAGTCCTTTACAATGGTTAATTAAGTTTAATGCAAAGAACCGGAAGGTAAATTTACAACATTTGAATTAAAAGATGCACTACTGTTACCCAACTGAAATTACAATTCAAAAGAAATTTGGAGGGGAGCTATAAATCCCATAGGGGATATGCATTTTCTGTCTTTGGAACTGCAAAGCTTCGATGAATAATAATCAATAGGGAGGAACTTCAAGTGTTATGTTTTGTTGCATTGCTAAAAATACATTAGATTAAACCTGCAAATTGGACAAAAATAGTTCTTAAATTTTAAAATATGCTTTGCCTACAAGGCTGTCTATAACTTTCTTAAATTCTTACTCTTTAATTTTAAGACCTCAGTGGTGCAGTCAAGAAACGTTCAAATTAAGTGGAACCTGACACAAATCTGTGTAGCAGCTCTTGTCCTGCCAAAGCTCTGATGTTAACTACAGCTAAGGCAAAAACTCCCAATGAAGCCATGAACTACATGAAATCATTAAGTTCTCCCTAGTAATTTCAGGAAAAGGAGGGAGTCATTCACTAGAGAACTGCTGAGCATGAAGCCACAGACTCCTTGCTTTGACAAAGCAGCATCTAGAACAGTCTTGAGGGGAAAAGAGTGCTCTTGGCCACTGCACTGAGATGTTCCCTGCTTTACCACACTCTGAGTGGCTACTGTCCCAGGTCCTCCAGGAATAAGCAGAATGCCTGTAGGCTGTTATTCAGCCCAGGCCATCATCATTCAGAGAAAGAGCCAAGGGGCCAACACTGACACCTGGAGGGAATACAGACAGGCGGTGGGCTGGGAAAGACTACAGACTATCTCACCAGCTGTGCCTTGTTCAAACATGTATAACCTCTGCTGCCATGAAGTGAACTGGATATTTTGTTGTTTAAGGGTGTAGCTTTCTCATTAACAGTCCAGTGTGCATTTCTACTGTTATTTTAATCTGACAGGTTACTGTGTAAAATGTCCTGAACATCCCCAGGATATAGGTAAAAACTGTAAAATGTAAAAAAGCAAGGGGAAGAAAAGTTCATGTAGAATGCTACCTATCTAAAAAGGGGACAGGGGGAGTGATGTCAGAAACATGGTGGAGTGAGAGACGTCTCCACATCTCTCCCCTTGAAATGACAATAAGCTGAACATCTAAAACTCAACAAAAGACACCCAAACTGCACACTAGCACATCTGAGCATGGGATCTGCGCATAAAAGCTACCACAGGTCAGAACCTTGGGTGTTAGGCAGTGGACTGGGAGAAATAAAGAATCTGCCTCTCGCAGATGGCTCTCTACAGCAGGAGGGCGAGGGGAGAAGGTGCGGTGAGTTCCCTGAACAGCCCTGCCTGGGAGAGCTGTGAGCTCCATGTAGCTGATGGCAAAGAAACAACAGTAGATTTTTACCAGCCACGGTTGCAAAACTGAGGCTGATCTGCAGCCCCCTACTCCCAACCCAGAGGTCCACTCCCCCATATCCTCCAAGGCCAAACACAGCGGAGCCCTAAGGGAATCTGAGCAAACGCTAAGGAAACTGTCGCTAACACTGACAGGGACTGAGATGAGGGTAGCGAGTGTGATTAAACAGCTATGAGGAAAAAAAAAATCATTATTAACATTTTATATAAAGCAGGGATCCAAGAGGCTTAGACATCACTTTCTGGAAACCAAAAGAAAAATGCCTTCTTTGCAACAGCCTAGAGAGAACTTTCTATAAAAATCTTTCTGGAAAAAAGCAGAATACACTTCCATTAATGCCCAGGAGGAGAAATAGTCCATTAAACACCATGAACAACAAAGATGACAAGCATCTCAGAAAGAAAGAGAAAATTCCAGAAAATAAGCTTTCAGACATAGAAATATGCAACTTCAATGACAAAGAATTCAGAATGGTACTTCTGAAAAAACTCAGTGAGATCCGAAACGAATCATATCAACAATTTCAGGAATTGAAAAACAACTAGATGAGCAGAATGAGTTCTTTAGCAAGGAGATTGAAACTCTCAAAAAAAACCAGAATAGAACTTCTAGAGATAAAGAACACACTGCAAGAGTTGAAAAATGAAATAGCAAGCTTGGGAAATAGAGTTGACCAAATGGAGGAAAGGATCAGTGATATTGAAGACAGAAATCTAGATATAAATCAGAAGGATGAGAGAAACCAAAGAATGAAAAATAATGAAAGAGAAATACAAGAACTAGCTGATACCATCAGGAGAGGAACACAAGAATAATAGGCATTCTCGAAGGAGAGGAAAAGGAGCAGGGATTAGAAAGCATTTTCAGACAAACAGTGGATGAGAATTTCCCAAATCTAAGGAATGGCTTGGAGCTTGGAATTCAAGAAATCAATAGTATACCTAATTATCTCAACCTAAAAAGGCCTTCACCAAGACATATTGTATTAAAATTATCAAAAATCAACAACAAAGACAGAATTCTCCAGGCAGCCAGGGAAAAGACGATGGTAACCTATAAAGGAAAACCCAGTAGATTATCATCGGATGTCTCAGCACAAATGTTACAGGCAAGAAAGGAGTGGAATCAAATATTCAAACTATTAAATGAAAAGAACTACCAACCAAGAATAATGTATCCGGCTAAGCTCTCCTTTAGACATGAAGGGAAATATAAGACCTTTCCAGACTACAAAAATTGAAGGAATTCTCTACTACGAGGCCTGTATTACAGGAAATACTAAAAAGGGTCAGCTTACCTAAAACAAAATGACAAAAATAATACATAATTAGGAGTAAGTTGACTATCAGGCTGATAGAAGCAGAGGAGTGCAAACCCTTACTAAGAACAGGGCATTATAAGCTTAAACAATAAGAAGAGATTTGCTATAGCAAGATAGTAATGAACGTTCAACATACGTAGGGACAAACTGAGATAACAATGACTGAAAAGGGGAGGCTTCAAAGATACAAATTTGCAAAGGGGAATAGAGATAAAGCATGTACAGAAGAAAATGGACAACTGTATATATATAACTATCCTTTACATATTTGTAATGGTAACCACACACCAGAGTATTAACATAAAACAAGAAGAACCAGAGGGAAAATACACAGAAGGCAACCAAAATAAAGAAAACAGAAACACAAGGACAAGGAAGCAATGGAAACACCGAGCTACCAGAAAGCAAAAGATAAAATGGCTATAAGAAGGCTTCATATTTCAGTAATCGCTCTAAATTTAAATGGACTGAACTCACCAATAAAAGTGACAGAGTTGCAAAACAGATCAAAAAACAAAAGTAAACCATATGCTGCCTCCAGGAGACACATCTCAGTTCCAAAGACAAATATAGACTCAAAGTGAAAGGGTGGAAAATGATATTTCAAGCAAATGGCATTCAGAGAAAAGCAGGAGTAGTGATGAAATAGACTTCAAAATAAAAAAGTAAAGAAAGATAATGATAAAGGGAATCATGCACCAAGAAGACATAACACTTATTAATATCATATGCTCCCAATCAGGGAGCCCTGAAATATATAAAGCAATTACTAACAGAACTAAAGGGAGAAACAGACCAAAACACTATTGAGTAGGGGACCTAAATACCCACTGTCAGATATGGACAGATCATCCAAACAGAAAATCAATAAGGAAATAACATCCTTAAATGACATTAGACCAACTGGACATAATTGACATTTACAGAGCCTTCATCCCAAAACAGCTGCTTATACATTCTTCTCTAGTGCACATGGAACATTATCAGAGATAGCTTCAACAAATATAAGAGGTTGAAATCATACCAACCATATTCTCTGATCATAATGCTTTGAAACTAGAGATCAACTGCAAAAAGAAATCAGGAAAACCACAAATACATGGAGATTAAACAACATGCTACTGAAGAATAACTGGGTCAGGAAGAAATAAAAAGAGAGATCAAGATACATAGAAACAAATGATAAATAGTACAACATATCAAAACTTTTGGGACACGGCAAAAGCAGGTAAGAGGAAAGTTCATATCATTACAGGCCTATCTCCAAAAACAAGAACAAGCCCAAATAAACAACCTAATGCTTCATCTTAAAAAACTAGAAAAGGAAGAACAAATGAAGCCTAAAGTCAGCAAAGGAAAGAAAAATCAAAATTAGAGCAGAAATAAATGAAATTGAAAACAAACAAAAAAAAAATAAATGCAACAAAGAGCTGGTTCTTTGAGAAGGTTAATAAAATTGACAAACCCTGGCTAGACTCACTAAAGAAAAAAGAGAAAGGACACAAAAAACAAAATCAGGGATGAAAGAGGGGAAATTACAACTGACATCGCAGAAATACAAAGGATCATACAAGAATACTATGAAAAAGTATATAACACCAAATTTAATAACCTAGAAGAAATGGACCAGTACTTAGAAAATACAACCTTCCTAGACTGAATCAAGAAGAACTGGAAAATCTAAATAGACTATCAGCAGTATGGAAATTGAAACAATCATCAAAAACCTACCAAAAAGTAAGTCCAGGACCAGATGGCTTCACCAGTGAATTCTACCAAACATTCAAAGATTTAATACCTATTCCTCAAACTCTTCCAAAAAATCAAAGAGGAGGCAATACTTCCCAACTCATTTTATGAGGCCAATATTACCCTGATACCAAAACTGGTAAAGATAACAAAAAAAGAAAACTACAGACCAATATCTCTCATGAACACAGATGCAAAAATCCTAAATAAGATACTAGTGAACCGAAACAGCAACATATTAAAAAGATTATAACACAGATCAAGTGGGCTTCATCCCAGGGCACAGGGATGGTTCAACATACGCAAATCTTAATGTGATATACCACATAAACAAATTAAGAATCATATATCATATCATAGATGCAGAAAAAGCCTTTGACAAGATACAGCATCCATTTATGATCAAAACACTTAACAAAATCAGTATAGAAGGAAAGTACCTTAATAATAAAGGCCATATATGACAAACCCTCAGCCAACATTATACTTAATGGTGAAAAACTAAAAACCTTCCCTAAAATCAGGAACAAGGCAAGCTGTCCACTATCCCACTGTTATTCAATATAACATTGGAGGTCCTAGCAAGTGCAATCATGCAAGAGAAAGATTAAAAGGCATCCAAATAGAAATGAAGAAGTCAACTGTCACTATTTGCAGATGACATGATTCTCTATATAGAAAACCCTAAAGACTCCACAAGAACACTACTAGAACAATAAGCAAATACAGTAAAGTCTCTGGATACAAAGTCAATGTTCAAAAATCCATAACATTCCTATACTCTAATAATGAAGTGTCAGAAAAAGAATAGAAAAAATAATTCCTTTTGCAATTGCAACAAAAATAAAATGCCTAGGAATAATCTAAT
The DNA here is from genome assembly GCA_003508835.1 of Eonycteris spelaea. NCBI lineage: Eukaryota > Metazoa > Chordata > Mammalia > Chiroptera > Pteropodidae > Eonycteris > Eonycteris spelaea. The sequence goes on from PUFA01000181.1 coordinate 3,230,094, forward strand.
GAAACATGTGAAGGTCCTATAAATGAAAACTATAAGACCCAATAAAATAAATCAAA